>QVNV01003483.1:0-25965 GCA_014825455.1 Pseudomyrmex pallidus
CAGGCTCTTACAGACAGTGATGTGACTCAGACTAAATTATTTGCGATTGATGTCACTAATGAAGATCTAAACATAGATCGAAACGTTTGTGAATTAAAAATTTTTTTCAATAAATCAACACACCTTCATCCAGTGTATTACTCGTACTGCCTTCTAATTGACATAAAATGTTTTTTTTTGTTGTTGTCGGGTGTCTGTTTCTCTTATTGTCAGAAAAGAGTAATTTAAAAAAATAACAAAAGAATATATTTACATAACAAATGTAAATGAATGATGTTTATTCATTTACAGGTATCGAAAATAAAGTTTAAAAACGATAAAAATATGTATGTGTAATATTACAAAATATAATAGTTAAATACAGACAGCTTTTTATTTTAATTTCTATTTAATGTGTACAGAGAACTTCTTTTTTTTTTTTTTTTTTTATAGAAGTTGTTTATGTCGTTGTCTGGATTTATGGGTGATGCATTTGTGTTTGATTCGTGTTTGAAAATTGCAATAACGCGGCTGTTCAATTTATTTAACAACGTAATGAGAAAACATTAATGAGAGTTCAGTATTATAAAAGTTTGTAATAAGCTATATTGGTCTATGACCTATCAAATAGTAGACTTATTTATCTCAATGCTTGTTATTAAAACATGAAGCCTGTTAATTAATAAAGTCTGTAAGCCAGTTAATTAATAAAGTCTGTAATATCGTTAAAATGCATTGATAAACAACAATATAAAAATACATAAAATCGGGTCGAAATTTTGTGAACAATTATAAAAATAAAAAAAAAAAAAACAAAAGAATTGTTTATCCCCTTCTACTTAGTTACTTCTTCTTTTATTTAACCAAAAATTATCTCCTTTTTCTTTACAAATAAATCTTTTAATAGATCTACTTTGCTCACTAAAAATAATTACACATTTCACATTATTTTTCACAGTAATTGTCAAAAAGATTATCTAATCGTTCTCTTCGGAAATTCGACTGTGCAAATTAATACTTCAGTGAATTCCAATTTATGTATATATACTATTTTATTTTACACGCACAAGGATCTCTTTTTACATGAATAGTAAAATTCAAAATCAAAAATTCTATTTACCGCAGTCATTTCTGGTTTCCGTGACATAATTGTTCGAACTGTCAAACGCAAAATCGAAAAATTTATCATTTTATATACATGAATGGCAACCACGCGTTAATAAAACGTAATGCACACTTATATAAACGTAACCACAAAATCGCACGTACGTTTTCCTTCTTGCACGGATCGGAAGAATTAATTTTTGTTTGCGATACTAGTGTCCTCTTTTCTGAACGCGATGTTTCAAAGCTTGCTTATCTTGCCCGCTGTCACATGCCTCATATCGTCTTGCGATTTCTGGGAGATTCGATTGTCGACCTTACTGCAGAACGCAAACCAATGTTTCTTCTGCGTCTACACCCTCTTCGAGTTCGGACACCCCGGCGCTCGCAAGTCCGTCGACATTATCGGTGGTGAGACTTCCGTAAAACGTGCGTAATGAGGACACCGATGCGGCACAATATCCGTTTTGTAACGTTATGCGACTACGCGGACGCGAGACTACGCCGTAAAGGCGGCGCGCGGACGCTTTTAAGGAAACTTGACACGCGCGCAAGCGACGCGCCGACCGGGCCATGGATTCAGGTCGATCAATATGACAAGGGTCGCTAGTCTGTGCCACGTGCTCACGTTGCGGTACAATACCGACCGTAATCTGCCGCCTGCGTCGTTGCTCAACAAAAGCACAAGTGGAGCAGAATATAATAGTATATTCATCTGATTTCACATTTAACACGGAACAGTAGGCGGCTTAATCGGATTGGCACGATTAATGCCGGAATAAACAAAGAAAATGTCGAGATTAACTCTCTCGTGTACACGTGAAGTCCCGGATCAGTCCACTCGGAATAAAGAGCGCCTGCGTACTTCAACGCTGATTTTCTACAAAGTTTGAAACCTATAATAGAACAATAGCTCGAAATTCTGCGAAAGAAAAGACAAAAGATATCAAATAGAAATTTTCTTTTCAATTTTTTAATGAGAATCCAAATAATGTAAAGAATAATTCAAATTTTTAATAGTGCTCTTCAATTGTGATTTTGAAAAGAAATTTATTCAACGTAATTTTAAATCTATTCTTGAATTCAGTTGAAAGATTTTCTATAAAGAACGCATGTGGCAACTTGCAAGCACATACTACTCGTACACGTTGCAGTTAAAACTCTCTGCACAAAACACACGCTTTTATAGTGTGTGTTTTCAATAGGGTAGGGAGAGTTTGCCAAGTTAGATATGCATACGCAAGCAAAACTAAATTAAATTTAGAATACAACTCAGTAAAATTAGCTTGCTGACGCTTACTATTTGCGAAACTCAAGTATTGCTTCGTGTCAACTATTTACGAATGTTTTGTAAACTAGAAATAAAACATTGCAGATATAACTTGATATTTATAGATTGCCGTAAAATTAAACAATTGTAATATGCGATAACTGTTACTTGTTGTTAATTTTTCTCTTTGATGAATTTGTGAAATCAATTCGAGTAGTACATATGTGATTTCGTGCATTCGACCCTGCATGGTAATTATTTTGAATGAGTGCCAAGATTTTGTAGACCTTTTTAAATGCGGCAAGAATAACACTCACTTGAAAATACAGTAGACTCTCGCTATAGATCCGCTGTAGGAGCGGAAAATTCTCGGAAACGGATCTATAGCGAGGGCCCTCTCTGCGCCTCGATCAGGCACGAGGCATGAGACTATTGAGCATGGTGAGGAGCGGCAGAGTAAAGCCGCTAAGCTTTCCACGACTCCGCGCGGGCATTTTTGTGTTGCAATAGTACCGTAGTACTACTATACTAAGTAGCGTTTCGAGCAGGAATAAGATTTTTCTATGCAAACATCATAATATCGCATTTCGATATATATCGATATATCGATCTTTTTTTTTTGTTTCTAATTGTATCAATAACGCGTAATAACATTTTAATAAAATAACACAAAAACATACATACGTAAACTTGTATCTTTTTCTCTCAGCAATTAAAAGCAGATATGGTAGGAGAGTGACTTATGTGTGCGCGCATGAAAGTACGTGTCCAGGGGAAAGCGGATCTATAAAACGAGAGTCTACTGTATATTGATTTTTCAAAAGAAAAACTTCTAGACGGTTTACTGGTTTTTCTGTGAGATTGATTTTGCCGTTAAGATATATGTAACAGTTGAAATAATCAAATAATATACATTTGACAACTTGTTCATATAAACTTGCAATTGATTTCTGGGTTAACTCTGGCTTCAGAAAAAGTAACAGAGTTGTATAATTTTTTTTTTTTAATTGCAAATTATTTTATTTACAGTGACAAATGTAGAAACTCGACTAGTTCATTTTTCTGCTGTTAAAATTATACGAATAGATCGGTGAACGCGTATATCTACGTACGGTACGTTCACGTGTGCGATTCGGTATCGCAAATATCTTTGTTTCCGTTAGTAAGTAAAGTAGAATAAAGCATATTTTCTCTTCGTGTTCTATCTATACGTATAGACACGTTGAACGGAGTCCACCCTATATTTAGAAACAATTTTGGTGGAAAAAAAAATTGCTTTCAAATTTGATAAGTCAAAAATGAAATAAACTGAGTTGCACGTGTAGAGAGGTTTTATGCGCGTAGTTAAACGAACTATATTTTACTTTAAAATAGCACGAGAGATGGTTGATTTAGCTGTACGGTGTACAAAGACACCGCTGTGACGTCACGACAGATAAATTTCCGAAATTTTCCTTACAAACTACTGACCCAGAGAACTGACCCATCTCAAATCTCCACAATGGTTCTCTGGAATTCTAAACTGTTGGTATATTTTACACCACTGTATTACTCCTCACATCTCCATTTTCAACATTTAATCCAACACATCGATGTAACAAAAACATTTCATCCATCAAACGCGTTCCATCGCGTACTCTCGTATCAAATATACTAAAAATCTTTCCAAGTGGTATATATTCAACCAATAACACTGAATATAAATCATATTGAAGCGGAGCAGAGCCCGGATGCACTTTATTTAATCCATACAGTGAGAGAAAGAAAGAGAGACAGCCGTTTTTCCACACGTGCGCGCGCGCGAAAAGGAGGAAAAACTGCCCGCATTTCGCTTCTGCAGAAACCTTGAAATAGCTCTCTTTCTGACTCCGGCGACGTGTGCGAAAGATACATCGCGGGTGCATTTTGCAGCAGCGAGGGTTGCATGTGGGTTGGCCTTGCCACGATTGGCCCCGGTCGCACCGGTGCATCGCGCAGAACCAGCCGCGCCGCAGTGCACGGCTGCAGTCGAGTCATTATGCAGGTACTGCCGCCTGTCGCTTCGCCGTGACCGCAGACCAATGTTGAGTGTTGACTGTCGCCGGGGTTGATTCCCGGGCGCACTTGCCGTTCCCCGATGCGATGGGACGCCGGCGAACCGCCGCGAATCTATTATATCACGCTGAATATGATTTCCGGCGTGTGACAAAACGACGTGGCCCGCCGTTCCGCCCCGTCGCTCGACCGCGTCTCGTTTCCTACCCTCACACTCATTAATCTTTTACAGCACATCAGCTCTACAGGGGGTGTTTATGATGATTGCCCGCGGAGAAGCTTTCGGTTTTTTTTCTGCGTTCGGCGTGCGCAAATATTTTAATTACTGGGTAAACTAAAACAATGATTACTTAATCTAAAACAATAATTGTTTAGAAATAAATCTGGAAGCAATATTTATGATCTGAATAATTTGAATAAATAAATATATGCTAATTTTCTTTTTTAACGAGAGAGAAGTAGCTTCACGTCGGATTTTAGGAGATAATTGGAAATTTCTATTCGATCTCGAGTTTATATTCAGAACACACGCGATGCAACACGCGAAACAACTGTTTAAACGGGTTTAAACTTCATAAATTCAACGAGAGAATTCGGACCGAAGAGACCCGAGCTCTCAATCGAGCTTTGTTCTTTCTTCCATTTCGATTCTTTTTGCTTGAATAATCGCGCGTTTTTCACCTGTTATTTTCGCGAACGGTAATTTTTGCCGACAAATCTCGCAAGCCGCAGTCCATAAATTTTGATACACAGCAATTACTTCCACCTTAAATCACACGGCGTCGCGATGGAGCTGGTCATCGTCGAGGACCATTATGCGGCTAGCTCGCGATTCGCAACTCTGTGAGCGCCGAGATCGATAATGCCTCTTGAATCGAGAATAATTCATGCTACTGTTCGAAGACACGTGAATTAAAGAAAATCGCTTTGACGAGAGATCGGCGAACTTGTTCAAAGTCAAGGACACTTTTCATATTTAAGTTTATTATGTATAGTAACCGCAAATTGATATTCACAATCCTCTACCACAAATTGCTTGTAAATTTGTTCTTTTTAATAAATAATTAAGCTATTTGCACGTAGTAAGTTTGGGAATATCCGCCATTGCAACAATACCTGTACCATTGTGATTAACAAGATTTCGCTAATAATCGTTACGCTAACACGTGTTACAAATTGTCATTGAGACAAGCAGAACGTAAACACATGATTAAATTTCTCGTGCAAATTAGAGATTCAACAAATAAATTTTCCATCCGGTAGTGTTTTCTGCCGGTTATTTCGCTTTTGTAATTTAATAGCTTTTCGATTCCGAAATGTGGCCGCTGTAATTTGTATTTATGCCCACCACGTAATATACCGTATTAATATCACCACCCGATTGATAGTTTGATTAGCATCCGTACATAGTTTTAATCCCGTATAGTTGGTCAAGCTATTTGAAGATTGTCCAATTTGCATTGAGTTGGTTTTTAACGATCCTTGTTTACGTCATCTAACACGGGATTATTTTTACTAAACAAATTATTACACAAATTAATTATGTATTTTAATAAACCTAGATATATCACTTGCTTCCTCAAAAACAAAATTTCTACACGCGAAAGTAGATGCAAATCGACGATTCCTCGAATTATCTTTATCAGTCAGCGCACGTAGCAACGACACGTGGGGCCGATCTCAGTCGGCTTTTAACTTTGTGTATACGAAGTGACCGATCGAAGCATTCGGCCGACGCTATAAATACACATCGGGCGTTTACAGACGTTAGATAAATCACCGAACTTGAAGAGCCTCTCTCTTGACTCTTGCTTGCACGACTGCAGTTGCGTGACCGACTCTCTGACCTTTAGAATTTCTTTCACGAAAATCCCGTTTGCACTTACATCGCGGACGTTACAGTTACCGAAATAAGGAATGGCTCTTTCGATGATATATCGCTTTGTTACGCTGATTCCGTACTTTCCGTCTTATTCAATATTGCATTTTTCTCTGCATCAAAGAAAAACAATATACCGGATTAATTTTTCTGCTATAGAAATTTCGATAACGATCGACTTCTCCCGCGCGAATTCGATTTTGTAATAAGTCAAACACGTAGCTTATTTTAAGACTGGAGTAAGAAAAATATATGATATATGTTGAAAAAATTGCGCGCGCGAGATATGTATGCAAATAATTCGAATTAAATATAAATTTGAAACCGTTGTAGCTTGTTTGTGTCCGTAATTATATCTTTTTGAGGAAGTGGATTTGTTCGCGAGTTAGTTTTCAGCCAGCTATTTTTGTGTTCGTTGTGTTCCCACTGAATGCAATTACGTAATTCTGAGAAAGCAGAGCGCTCTTTTTACCTATTCTAAAAATTAAGCTGAATAAAGAATGCGGCAAAATATAAATCAAAATTTAGAAAAAGCAAAAGTGCGCGCGCACACACGAAATCTTAAACGTGACAAAAATCTGAAAAGCAAACTAGTTTTTCGAACGCGTACTATAACGTGCGAAAAGGGAAAATGCAAACACGAGCGAAAATTTCTGTTGACCGCTACTACTACTAGTAGTTGATGCGTCGCATCGAAATCACGGTTTTACTACTGCGACGGTACGTCGGATCGTGGCAAACTTTTACCACTGACAGCAACTGTGTCCTATTTCGAAATGGTGACTTGACTTGACTTCTTAGTGGCTTGAGGACTCCAGCAAATCCGTCCATACATAGTTTACGCTGTCTAAATACATGTTTCACGAGTTTCGAATTTCAAGTCTCAATTTTTTATTTTAGCGAACTTATGTTGTATTGGTTTAGGTCGAAATTCGAACAACCGAGATGTTACTAGTTTCTAATATAGAAATTACTGATTTTGTAATACTTACTGAAATTCCGACACAGTTCGCCTTTCATCCGATTTACATATATGCGCGGTTTCTGCAATTAGATAGAAAGAAATCGGCTTGGAAAAAATTCAAAGGTGTGTTAAGCAAATTTAGGACGAGTTCTCATTAAAATCGTGAGACCAACGGGGTCCTATCAAGCGAGCGATGGATAAATGGCGCGCTCGCGTTCTATTTTGACTTATGGGGGCTGACTCGTAAGTGACTTGTACCACTCGCTGTCGTAAGATTCGGTTTCTTTAGCCTCTCGCTTCTTTTGCCGAAAGAAATATTGTCAAGAAGGACGTATATTGTTTAATCTTTTTTATGTTAAATGGTTTCTAATTAAATTTAAGAAAAATTAAATCAACAAAATCTGATCAAAATAACAAAGCATTAATAAAAGCTGAAAAAAAACACGTAATAAAGAAAAAAATTAAAATGAAAGAAGCTTCGAACATTCTTATCGTTGATACGAGTAGAAGATTTCTGTTATGTCACACAGACCCTTGAACGTGAAATGATCGCAATCAAATGAAGAGCAGGCGGCCCAAACGATGCGCCGCGATCTATCAGCACTTCTGCACTCAGCTAATCAAACAATTACGATCTAGCAATTAAACTTCGTTAATATAGCGCGCCAATATTAGTTCAATCGCGTTTAATGGACACATCCGAATTACGATTGTGCGAAACGCGCGCGCTCGTCCTTTTAAATTAGCGAGGGGAGACGAGGGGAGGCCAGAGCTTTAGAGAGACTTTGCATGCAGTTATATATGCGCCGATTACTCGTCAAGTAATGATTCGGCCTACGTTCAATACCGCATATATTTATTCAAGCGTGTAACACGGACGTTACTCATATGTTTTAATATCGCTCTCTCGCGGGCTTTCAGCGTTTAATGGTAAATTACAACTTTGCGATTGCAAAATATCGACCTTATCGCTAATACACTATTTTCAAATATCTACGAAAACATCTGTAGAATGTGAAAAAAACGTACATAGCTCGCTGAACAATAAAGTTTTGCGTAAAAACAAATAATTTATCGAAAGCACGACGCGAATTAATTCCGCGCTCATCGATCGAAAGAGGAAGGATGGTAAAAAAAAAACTGGAGAGCGCGCGCTCGCGCGGCCGAAAAAGTTGCACCGCGATTTCGGGTGCCAATTTTGTAGCCGCGGGATGGAGAGTTGTCGATAGCCGTATCTGCGGCAAAATAATGTATTGCTCGTGTACATTTAGCGCTGGTTAATTCCGACCATGCCAACTTTTTGCTGATTGGCGCGGCAACGGCATTTAATTAAATTTATTTGTACAAAAAGATATTGATATATATTCCCCGTCTCTTTTGCGTGTAACGTCAAAAATAGACTGTAGTGGATGTAAAATAAACTCTAACATCTCGACGCTTGACGCAATTTTTAGATTTTATCTATTTTTCTATTATTATTTATATGTACTAAATCAATTAACTATGGAATTAGACACAACTATTTCTTCAGCATCTGCGCGCATGACAGAAATCTGGGTCAAAAGGTTTACTTTCCAAGTTTGAAAAAGAGAAGCTCTCTTTTTTTCGGAACATAGCGCGACTCATTTCGAGAAATAGATAAATGTATTTAATTCAATTACTGTCAATATTACATCGATACGCGGAACACGTGATATTGACTTGAAAAATATTGATGCGCGTTTCTATACTGCGAGTAAAACCATTTCCAGCGTGTGTGCATCTCCCCGTGTATTCTAAAACATACACACACAGTGTCCCATAAACATTTATGATAATTATCTGCCTTTGTCTCTATCGATTCGCTGTTACAGAAAAACCTCTTTTTCCCCGGATTGTATTCGCCGCCGCAGTCGCGTAGCGTCGATGCCGTTCGCAGAAAGTATTGAATAGTCATCGGAGCGTTCTCGGGAAATAGTCATCGTTTACTGCTCCGCGAAGGCAGAGCGATATAACACCCCGTTATATTTAAACATCCCCCGTAGTACGGCGACCGCCGCGCCGGCGGACACTTCCGCGTAACCGACCTCGACAAGCCGGGGGAAAACGAGGTCAGGAACGGCGCACACGACAAGGGTCGCACACGTTCGCCAGCGCAGCCTAGCTGCTGCCAGCCGGGGGTAGCACGCTCGCTCGGAGCCGCTCGGCTCGATTCGACGAGACGACGGGGACACCGTCGTGCCACTGTACACCTGCACACCTGCACTGCGCGCCGCACACACCTGAACGTGTATGTACAGGGTGTTCCGGGCCAATCGAATTGTTTTTTCGCAAGTTTCGAACAAACCAATTTGATGCGAACCACTTTTACGTTAAAAATTCCGTAACATTCACGATCGCCAATATGGACTGATCTACATGAACATTTTGTTTGTTTTTAATTTTTACTCTATGCCGTGTCCCAGATTTATTGCAATTGTCTCTTGTCACTCGATTTCTTTAGAAAATTCGGTAAGATCTTTCTCGATCTCTAATATAAACTGATTTAAATAGAATGTGTTCTTTTGATTAAAACTACAAATAAAATGTGAAGTTTTCTGATGTCTTATAAAATTGTCTCAGATTAAAATGATTTAAAAATAAAATATGGTTTTGCAAATATTATCAAGTACTGTTTTAATAAAAAAGAAAAAATAGTACAAATATTCAACGCATATTTAGCAGCGCGTGTTCAATATATGAAAAATTATAATTTTTTTTATGCGAGCATAACACGGAGTTATCAGCAGCTAGCCTACTTTTTCGCTACTTGCGGCACGGGGTATAGATATGGGAGAGCGAAACAGCGTTAGTTCGTGCGCAGGACCTATCGCGTGTCGACGAGCGGAGGGTTAGCGGGGGCCTCCTCCTCGCGGTGGTTCTCCCTCGTACGGCGAGTGGCCTCAGCGTCATTGGGCGTCGAGACGCCGACACGACGCCCGCGTTCTCGAACCCGATAGCGCGATCGCGACCGCGTAGTGCTGCGACACGAGGACGGGATTTGTTCGAGTTCTTCGGGTGAAAATATCCATTTGCCGAATTCGTAAAGATTTTGCTAAGGTGTTGCAAGCTGCTTGCTTCGAGAAGAAAGGAAGAAAGAAAACTGAACGTTTTGACAAAGCCGCGAAGCGACTTCTCCACGAAATCCACGTTAATTGATTTTACAAGACAAGATCAGTTCTCACGAGAGATGATAGTCTCTATCGTGGATCGTCAAGATAACAATCATTCCAAAAACTAATAAATTCTTCAGCAAAATCTTCTTCGCGAACAAGATTGATATTAAATCGAAGGTGACCTGATTTTCAAAAACTTTACGACGTTCAGTGGATATAAGATCGTTATAGTGTGTGTCCGTGTGTTGCAATCGGTTTTAATCCAGGTGAATGAAAAAGCTACGGGATATTCTCGCTATTTCAAGCAACATCTTCGAGATCCTTGCTCGTTAAGATAAAAAAAATATCTTTGTACAGTTTTAATATTCTTCCAATCAAAGCAGTGCGTTGCTCAAAAGATCTAATCTGTTTTTTTCGATGTCAGAAGATGCTGAATCGCTTGAAGAGTGAAAGAACTCAGTGTAGTGAAGAATAGTGCTATATTTTTTTTTTTGGAAACGTTTGAAGCTCGGTACTCAAAGACTTCAAGTGCTTCATAGCTTGCAAATTTATAAAAATCTTTCGAAACTGGGGTGCAAAAGTGTCTCTTGCTAAGAAGCGTTGGAGAACAGCTTAGCAAAGTGTTTGTCTTTTGAATCATTTAATAGCAGAAGATAATCTCGGTTATCGCAAAAACGAAGAGACACTTTTCATCGGTGTTATGTGTGTACATAATCTTGGCTTGTCTAAAAAAAAAAAAAATGCATGATACCAACAGTGATCTGCAGACTTTGACAAGCAAACGAGATCAGTGGAATGAGCAAAGTTAAATCCTTTCCCTCCACATTGTATCTATTTTACTAAGAAAATGATTTTTAAGGTTGCAGAAATTACGTCAGTTTCGATACATCTAAGAAGTGTCAGTCGCCATTTCGCCAAAAACTAGAATCGAGGTCAAATTCATCAAACTCAAGTTTGTGAAAGACCATTTTCTTTCTGCGATCTAACATCAATAAGCAATGGTGCAGGTTCCATCCACATATCTTTTAAACTTTACATTTGAGTAATCCATTCAAGAAATTACCCCCCTGGCCGAAGATCTCCAATTTCTCTCTCGACAATTCTCGAGACGGAGAACGACTGCAGCCTTCAAATATTCAAGCGATATCTCCGGAGCAGCGTTTCAGTGACATCTCGCTGCAACATCAGGGGCAAAGACAGGTCTCCCGCGTCATCGATTCCGTGGACGGATTGCACGGACTGCGGGAGTCGGTCCCGTAGGACTCTAGGGTGTGTGTATGTGTGATGACGATGATGATCGCGCCGCGGGAACTGCCGAGGTGACTCGCGGCGACCTTCGCGAGACGACCGAGCGACTACTTGGCGGCACGCAGGATGCTACCGAGAGGTCGGATGGAAGGAAGATCTTCTTCACTCGTGGTCCCCGATTCGGCCTCACTGGCCGACAACTGCTAGAACCGATGACGGGGCATGACAGTCCGCGTGTCATGCCGACGCTCACGTCGCGCTCGCGGCTGCTACTGACGACCCTGACGACGTTGCTCGTCGCGCTGTCCTGCTGCTGCTGCGCTCGCGCCAGCGAATTCCCCGAGCGGGAATGTTGCGACCCACCCTACCCGCTTGCGAAGCCCATCGGCGGATCCACGTCCGCGCCGACGCCGACCGGAAGAAGCGGTAAGTTATCTCCTCCGAGAGATGTGTCCAGAGAATTAACCCTTGCGACATGTTTTGGACAAAAATTTGACGATGGTCGGTCAATTCTGTACACGGAATGAATCTCACCTGAAGAATTTATTTCAGGATTTAGCACTCAAAAACAAAGAAATATATTACGAGTGATATAGTTATTGTAAAATAATATGACAATATGTAGAGGTCAACCGCAAGCGATGAGAATGTGCCTATTATATAGCGTATTTATTGGTATTGTAAATGCACATTATCAGAGACAAAACACGAAACGTTCCGAGTTTCTATTTTTGATTTCGACCAATGTTTTATACATTTATGAAAATATATTATAACATATTCTGGTGGTTGACCCGCAACAATACTATATTAATTTGCAATAAAATAAATTTATAAAAAAAAAAAACACGTCAGATTGTCATATGTTTGGTTGTCAATTTTTTGTTGAGTAAACTTGAATTTACACCTTTTGCGAGAAATGCAAAAAATAATTAGCGAATAGATAATGACGCAAATAGCGAATAATGTTAATTACGAATGAAGATTGTTTAGATAACATGGAATAAGGAAAGCATCATTTCGAATGATATATCTGTTCGTGCAGGGCTCTCATCGGAGCTGACCATTAAATTTATAATGCGGCAAACTTGAGTTGGCTACGCACTGTTAAATTAATAACCCGTTGTAACCGAATTAATGATTCGCTCATCCGCGAACGGGAATCGTAGTATCCAGTAGCTGCGGTTAGCGGAACGTGGCTAGGGCATACCTACAGTTATTGGTTCCCGTTCAATTATTGAAGCCTGTTTCCCCTTCTCTTGTCAGCTTGGCTCAAATAGAATATTCTATATTATACCGGCAAGAGAAGCTATCTATATGCGGCGAGAAAGCGAAATGAATGCCCTCGAAAGGAAATACAAGGTAATACAAAGCAGATTTGAAGATCGCGAAAAAATATTATATTTCAATACTTCCTTCTTCTCTGTGTTCTTTCATAGAATGCGAGCTACGTTTCTACATATATATATATATAATGAGTCATACAACTTTAGAGATAATATGTACAATTTCTAATGTGAACTCGAATTTATTTCGAATCACGTCGCAATTACACGTGGAGAATCAGTTTGCGCGAAGGTATGTTTCGCACCGATACAGCGCAATATTTAATATTCCGTGTAAAAACACTAATGAAAACGGCCTTCCTGCAGCAGTTGGCCGCAGCATCGCCGTAATTAGATCGAAATTTATTTTCCAACTCGCTGCCATTAGTACCGGAATATTATTTCATTGTTTTGTACTAATAACCGGTGTTGTGTGTGCGAATTGCTCGAAAGCAGATTTTCTCCGGCTCTCACCCCGGAGGTTCAATTTATATATTCTCTCGATATCTCATTAAAAATTAAAATTTGCCGTTTCGCGAATACCGATTTTACTAATCGGCGGCGGCGCGCTATTGATAATCGCAATACGCATAATCTCTTCTTCTTTTCTGAAATAACAACTTTTAATTAAGCTTGCCATTGAAACCCCAACGCAATTCGTTATCTATTATCAGCTAAGTAGTCTACAGAATTCGTATTGTAATTTAAAGCAATATTAAATACTGATATACTCAATTGTGTAAAATTAAAAAATCTGTAAAGATAAGTGGCGTTTGTAATTGACTTGCCGGAATGAATAGGGCGCGGCTTCCTCGCGATTTTCCCGGATTAACTCTCGAACTCACAGTCGTGCCGGTCGGTATATAAAGTAACGAGGGAAGTTACCGCGTAATTGGTCCGCATTATTTGTGTCCGTGTGAGCATCTCGTACTCGGATGAACTTCGATTGAGGTTGCGCGAGCTCGCGATCGAAGGTTATCTACGTTCGCTCCTAGCATGGCGCGAGTTCCAGGGAAGGAGGTGTGTGCGAAAGTCGTTTCATACCCTTTGCGGAATTTCTCTTGTGGTGAGGCATCGTCTGCGCGGCTATAGAGAACCGTTAATGATGGAAAACGATCAATCTATACACGAATGGCCCTGAACTACCTTTGAATCTATAGGTGTAACAGTGTGTACAACTGTATACGAAATACCGCAAATAACCTTTTGCGTAAAATGTAAATTTGTCGTGGGATTATCAGTTATCGATCGCAAGTTTGCAAACGTACGTCTTTTTCCAAGCGTTTCTGAATATTTAACTCTTTGTTCTCGCAATTGTCGAATTTTCGGTTTCTTTATCTTCGCAATATATCGCGAATGCACTTTAGTTTTGCACACCAATTTCACACACATACAAAATTTCAAAATTTATACGTTAAGTTTTTTATTTATTCACTCGTGTTAAGAGAGGAAATATATATATTTATGATTTAACACTAAATAATAAACACAATACTTATACGTATATAATTGTTAGTGTGTTGACGGAGAACTTATTCGAGCGTAATTTTAACTGTTACGCACAAGAACGTTCATAATTATCCTCGCGTATTTGCCATTTAATTCCATCCAAGTATTTTATTTTAGTTAATTTTTGCGTCCGAATGATTCTTTGTTTCCGGGTAGAATTATACGCATCAAATGTTCTTTAGACACAACAGAATACGCGAAATTTTATAGCAATTTATTTGCTTTATTATACTTGTGCGCTATATGTTCTAGTTTTTTCTTAAATGAAATTTTTTACACGTCCCAATTAGTCAGCAAGGTAGAAAACAGTAAAATAACACATTAGGCAAAATTAAAATAAATCTGAAATTTGTAAATTTGTTTTTGCTAGTTTAAAAAAAAAAGTTTATAAATATTGTTTCTTTTCGCTTAAAATTGTTCTCGACGTGTTGATCAAATTCACAAGAAACTTTCTTCGCTCTTTTGAGCGCGTTATGTAAATGTTTTCCGCAAAGTGCCTAGATTTAATGATGAAACGTGATCTGCGTCATCGATTGTTTCGCTTAACCGCCGTGAAATTAATTTTCGGCAAACGATTATGAGCTCGCAAAGCGCACGTGTTTCGCGCGCAGCTGGCATCGTTTTTTTTTTTTTTTTTTTGGCTCCGAGCGAAATAAGCTTCCGCGAGGGAATCGTCTTACATTACCCACGGAACTTTGCCTCGCAGTCTATGTGCTTAATGATGAAAGATGATCGCCCGGGCCGAGCTCTAATTTATCGCTCGTTTATCGGCCGACGTTTCATAAACGTTTAGACCAATCGAGGGCGAAACAATTCTTCTCGCAAAACTTAACGACGGGGTCGTTTAATTTGCGTTAACTGGAAAACTTTGTCCTAAGAATTGATAGCGATTTTGATGAAACCTTGAAAGCGCTCGGGCAATCAATCATAATTCAGAACGGATTGTGTATCATGACGAGCCAAATGAGGCTCGAAATGTTCATCGTATTCCGAAAACAATAATTTTAATAATTTATATGTAAAATCTTTTGTCTCGCAAAATCGTTTTTTTCTTTTACGAGAGTTTATAGATATAAGAAAGATATTTTTAGAACATTAATTCCTTTAACGATGAACGCGTTTGATTCATTTATTTGCAACTTATATTGCACTAAGTAAGGTAAAAACATTTTTGCATTTTTATATCAGTGTCAATCTATTTGAAAATAGAGAATGAAGTTCATCAAAAACATTTATCCAGTTTGCACATGTCGTTGATTCATGTTACGCACGTGTGACATTTTAGAACAAAATATAATACATTGATCTCAATGAAAAATTTTTCAATTTGCGTGTGAAATATTATAGCATTTGGAACGTGCGGCGCTTATTTCAAAGGAGAGTAAAACTTGATAAAATTACATTGTTATATAACTCGTGATATTTCCATTAAAAATTCAATTACACAAAGCAAAGGTACTTGCATTGGCACCAGCATGAGAAACATGCTTCTGACCGATTATTATTGCATTAAGCTGATGAAAAATCGAGAGGTAATTGAGAGGTAATTCGAAACAAATGGATTAACATGTGATGGTGACATGTATTGATATTTTTGCATTGATTTTCTCTCTTGCTCTCTCTTTCACACTCATCACGTGACATCATCGCAATGAATATTGTTCGTCTCCCTGTAGAATTATTCTAAAATCGGTTATATATATATATATATAATAATAATATATATATATATATATATAAGCACGGAGTATAAATAACGAAATACGTTTAATCCGATCAAGCCGGGAGCAGTTCCGAGATTTATTGTTCGATATACTGCATAATTCATCGATTCTTAGCACATCGGATTTGTGAATCGTACCGCAGAATATTCCTCTCGACGCAAACAGTGAACCGGATAAATTGCTTTTTGGCGATACGGTTTGTTCTACAAAATAATATTGCGTAATTCTATGTGGCGCACTATAAATAAATTTTTTCGATTTTCTTTCATGAAATTTCAGCGAATAAGTCATTCTTTATTTTCGGTTGGGAAAAGCGTGACTGTTGATACACACTGTGTGTGTGTGTGTGTGTGTGTGTGTGTACACAACACCGTGCTCGATGCGTTTTGCGCTAACAAGTTCCGCGCAGCTAGCGCGTTTCTCGTTCTTTTGCTCTGCGCGCGTTTTCACACAGACGTCAAAGCTTCTCTTCACATCCGCCAAGATGCGTTAAGGCGGACGATACGAGAGGTGTCGGCGTGTTAGAAGAAACTTCTTCGAGAAAATAAAATATCAAAAGGTGTAAAAGCACGGGGTTAAAAAGGGGAAGAAAAATCACGAGACGCTCGCGCGCGCACGCGCGCGTCTTGGCACGTTTCCATGTACTTTAGATGCCGAAAGTCCATTTACAGAAAATTGCGCGAGAAAATACTTGCATAATCGATAAAAACGCTCCATTTATTCGCACGATGTTCTTTTATTTTCTTTCGTGCGGTGTTTTTTTTTTATTATTTTCTTTCATACTCTTCGAGTTTTAACGTCTATTCTCGCTCGAGAAAGTGAGCTGTGTCAATTATATTTCTGTATTAAATTTAATGTAAATAAAATAGCTGTGTCAATTATATTTCTGTATTAAATTTAATGTAAATAAAATATCTACAGCTATTTATTGTTCGATATGTACAATATCAATACTTTTACGATACATGTTCTAATTTCTTACGCTATATTTTATGCATTTTATTCCGGCAACGCAACATAAATACATGACACGATCAGCGGGATGAAATACGAAGAACTGATGCGAAGAAGAGAGTCAGAAATGAATATCTTCATTGATGGTAACTCGCACGCGCTCTGAATCGGTTTTAACGTCGCAGCTATTTTCATGCGACCTACTTTATGCTGAGTCTTGCCGTAACGAGCTCGCCTTCGAACAAATTCAAAGTACCTCGAACTCGTTTCTAGTCGTTCGTTCGGCAATAGCGAAATTTTCGGCTTCTCCGATAATACCGCTTCCTCATAAAATCCTATCGTGATTCCTAATCAAGTGTCTCGATCTCACAATTTTATTCTCGTCACAAATTTTACTTCTCGATGGGAAAAAAAGAACTTGCGCATTGTTCAATCAATAAATGCAGAACCAAATATAATACAATCTTTTTTGGGACACATATAAAAATAAGTGTTACTTGTTAAATCTTTTCTATATTATTGTAAAATCTAAATTTGTATTTTTACACTTTTAGATTCAGTTATAGTTTCATTTATATTCTTATTTCAATTGTAGCAAAGTGATTTCCTTCCTGTTCGAAAATAAATAACATTTTGTCTCAGTGCCTTAAGTGTGATATTCTTCCATCTCAATTTCATTTCAATTTATTTTATAATCGCACTATTAACGTTCTTTGTTTATACAAGAGATGCTTTATTTCGCGTAATTGCTTTATGTCGTGTAATCGAGCGTGCAGCAGCAGCTCAAAATAGTTGGTGCATTCTTCTTCCTCGCGCGCGCGGTGTGGCGTTTAAAGCATGTTCGGCGTCGTCGCGCAAAATTAATTTCGCGACCGTTAATCACGCAGAATGACGTTTCATATGCGCGCCGGAGTCGTCCAGTGTCGCGACGGAGTCGCCGCGTTACAAGAGAGACCGTCGTCCCATGGAATTCCACACCATCACGAGGAGAAGAGCTCGCCGGCTGAGCACTCGGAGGATCGTATAAGCCCTTTCGCGTCGCACTCGTCGCGTCTGTTCGTCACAGCTTTTTCACTCGGGGTGTAGAGTGTTTATTCTGTCTCTCTCTCTCTCTAGACCGTCGCTTCCGTCACAAAATGCAAGGGAAGACACGAAGATAGATTGAAGACAAAGAAATACGACACTATATTCCGGAGAATTTTCTTAAGACGGTCAAAGCTTCCGAATGTGAGAAAAATTGTGGAAGATATATAAATTTAGACGGTGAAAAGAAAAAGTTTCAAAGGATATGTGTGGATTTGTAGAGTGAAAGATGATAAATACCGAATAAATGCGTACTCCCACCCTCCCCCTTTTTCCCCATTGTCATCAGAAATAATCTTTCAAATTCACACGGAATCGATCAATTGTGCGCGAACACACGCTCAGTATGTGAATCGAGCTGCATAACGACTTTCGTCCGGAGAAAACGCTTAATGAAATGCGACCGCGGGATGCGCACGTCGGGCGAGATTAATCGCGGTGAGTTCGGAATGCAAGCGGGCGGATTCGTCGAAAATTGCAGGGGCAACGTAACGGGCGAATAAATCAAGCGCCCGTTTAATCCGCGACGTTCGCAGCAATTATGCAATATCGCGAAGGGCGGCGATTAATTAGCCATTTCCTTTGGTCGGAATCGGGTGATTTGCGCGTCTGGTGGATCGGCTCCGTTTTCCCGATTAAGAGACGATAATCCAGTTGAGAGATCGCGTCGAAGACACGTCCGCGGAAAGACGTGCTCTCTCTCTCTCTCTTTCTCTCTCTCTCGAAAATGGAGAAGAGAGCTGGGATAAAAATAAGGGGATAGAAATACAGCTCGACCTTGTTGACCAGCCATACGAAAACCCCGATGCTCGTTAAAATCGACAGCACGGAAACTCGGATGTATCTCGGAAATATACACGGTGTTTCATATTTTCGGCTTTGCCAATATACGTTTTGCCGATAATTGAGTCTGTGGTAACGAAAAAAATACATACAACGAAGAGTGTGTTTGCGCGAACAAACTGTAGCAATTAACTTATTTATTTAAAATTTTAATGGAAAAATCTGTCTTTTAAGTGCTGCACTTGCTGCTTAATATGCGAAAGTAAAATGTCACACGTAGTAGCTTGTAACATAATAACAAAATATATTTGCGAGAAGAAAAGTTTTCAAATTCTTTGTGGGAAAACAAAATATTGAAGGGTTTAGTATAGCATTTCTTGAAGCACCCTGTATTCTTCAACAAGCAGAGTTGAGACGGATATCCGTTCGACGAACGATCTCGAAAAAATCATGGAGAGAAGAAACATCGAAGCATATTATCGATATCGCACTTGTGTACCACAGTTCTAGCTTACGCGTGAGATTCCATTGTTACATTGAACGTAGCTTGCAGTAAGATTATTGGAATGTAAAATCTATTGAAAAAGGAGAACAATAAGCCCCAAAAATATAAAATTAATTAAACGGAAAGAAGTGTAAAATAAATAATGATTTTAACTGAATTAATAATAAAACGGTAAATATTAAATGAAGCACAAAGCTATCAAACAAATAAAATTCAGATAATTAAATTCTCTATAACTCAATATATCAGGGAATGTAAAATAAAATATACGGATCGATGCTACGCGCAGCTTAATTAAAAGTAAAATAAAGCTAGCAAGCTTGATCGAAGTCTGATTAAGATAAAATAGAACTAGACCGGTGCACAATCACAGTCTAACGAAACTAAGATAAATTAAGCGACTGCGAGGAAGATCGTAACCTGATTAAAATAAAATAAAAAAAAAGACACCGATGCAGACACTCACGCACATAGAGAACTTTATCTGAAGTGCAATATAAATCCAGTAAACTCGATGTCGAATTGTTTAAAATAAACCGAAGAAATGAAAAAGTAACGCGAACACGAAGTGTCGGCAGAATGTTAATCTCGTCTACTTGTGATTTTTTAATAAGCTAACATTCAGAATTATTCATCTCGATATCCACAAAGCTCTTCGCGAATATCTCTCTTTTTGAAACGACAAAACTAGCATCATTATATTGTTGTAAATGACATTGTAAAATTTTCGATGACAAAGTGTCCCGACAATATTTCAACTGTTCCTCATGTTTTGTAATTTAAATAAATATTTTTCAACACAATATCTTGTACGATAAAATGCAATACGAGCAATTATAATAGTAAGAATAATAATAATTATTATTATTAATAATTAATACATTGTTTTGCAGTGCTTTTTCTGTGATAGTCTTAAAGATCAGTAGTTACAAGTAGAACGAGTCAAACACAGGCGAGTCATACGCGATCTGGCTTACGGCCATCGGAATTCAGTCGGTCGACGCCTTGCGGGGCGTCGAACCCTTATTATGAACCAACGGCACCGCTTGATGCTAGGCTCCGGGGAATGCACAAGGGACCGCGGGACTAGGGGAAAAGGTAAATAACGTTCGAGAAACCAATATCGGTAAAGCCCCGGCTGCTTGCGAGACAAAAGTTTTCTGGTCGAGCTCGCCGGGCAGAGGCAACTTCCGGCAATAGTGTTGCGGCAAAGAAGAAACAGGAAACGAGTGGGTAGAAGAGAAGGGAAAAAATAATGCGCGCGTCCCGTTACCTTCATCGATCATCGGTTTGTAACTATCCGGTCGTAAAACATTACATTTTCCGCGAAATGATGTTTCTCCGTTTGCAAAGCGACATTACGCGTTCGTCCGACGACGGGTTGTGCCGCCCTTATTCCTTTCTCGAGAGAGATTTCTTACCGGAGCGTAAGTTGACATTACGAATTACTGATTAAATTTAAAAAAACTCTCTCGTTTTCCATTAATCTCTCACAAGTTTATTCTTGAGAAATCTTTGATTTTTACAATAAAATAAATCGTGTCACACAATTGAACACTTTTTTCTCTTTCATTGTATATACTTTTTTTCCGAGAAAATAATAGATGTCACGTTTTCTTGGAAATCGATAGGTTATTGTTTCAGAGATAGAGTTTTTAAGATCTTAAAAAGTTACAACGCGTCGTTTCTCGAAGCGCGACAATACAGACGCGTGAGTAAAAAGCGAAACACCGGCTCTTCAAGGATGTGAAATGCGCGAGAATATCAAAGAAATGAAAAATACGTTGGAGCGAACGTGCACGCACCGGTATATGTCATAACGCGATCGCGTTGAAATCTCGTGAATTAAGTGCATTCGTGTAACTATTCGTGGCCGCTTCTCCGCGCTTTGCAGATCGCCGGGAATGAAATACGTGCTATGGGGAGAAAACTGAACGCTTGTCGGCCCTTCGCAGAGTATCGAATTCATGAAATGGCTTTTTTCGTGTGCGGATGCAGTTGGAAATCGAGTCCGTTATCAATCTTTTCGGCCAGACCTCGATATTACTCTCGTGCGATTTTTGAGCGTATATCACGCTTTTAAAGCGGAAATCTCGGCGCGGACTATGTGCCCGCGTGCCTCTCTAAATTATAAGTTATTTTTCAAATAGAATTTACCTAAAACTAATTGTACAGAACAGAATATCGTATTGTACAACAAAGATCTTCACTTTCTGAAAAAAAGAACCTTTTTTACGTGTTTATTATAATTTGCAAATTTTTTCCACACTTTTATAAATCGAAATTTCTCTCTTTATTTGTCCACAAAAATAATGCATTTAAAAATACGTTCTCAAAAGCAATAACACTCTCGAAGCGATTCCTCCGGTAAATTTTTTACCGGCAGTAGTGCAGCACGCATATTCATAGAATCGCGAAGGCGGTCGTCGGCTCATCGTTTACATTCTTAGTATGGGCCTCGTCTGCAGGAATTGCACTTCGTTCGCACCAACGATTTCTGAGTAAACTTCCGCGAGGGTAAACGGGACGCAAATATCCTCCGCATTTGAAACGCGATTTATCGAGACCAGCCCCTTACGCGTTACGCAGCTCTCTTCCTCCGCCAATCTCCCCTCGCGCGCGCACATGCATTTATGTAATACGATTACCGAAACGAGTCGCGCCGTCTTCGTGTCAACATGCTAAATGCGCCGAAGCCAGAGTGTTTAAATAAAAACAGCGGCTGTGACTTGATCAGCGACACGATTGGGCTAAGACGAAGTCAAAGATTGAAAAGGCAGAGTAAATTTATTCTATCCTTTTGCGCCTTTCTATTAAGAGGCGAAATCCGAATTTCTCTCTCTTCGGAAATTTGCCGTGACTTGTTTGCACATTGACTGCAAACAGTCCGGAAATGAAAGCTTTCAGAGAAAAGAGAGAGAAAGAGCACCTTTTAGTGAAAAACGAAAAATTATATTATATATAAAAATCATTTTCTTATTATTTTCTAAAAAATTTTTGCAAAAATTTTACCTGTAATTTGTTGTTTAGGGAAATGTTAGATGAAAGTTTCGAGCTTTCGAGTCTCACGTTGAAGCAACATAATAGAGGCGCGCAGCGTTATATTGCATGTAACGACATCATAAGTGACTTACTGCTCGTGTTTCCGCTTTTCACCGACCCGCAGCATTTGCGCAGTAAAAGCAAGATAATGCACAGGGTAATATTAACAAATATCCTCGCCCTTTGATCGGACTTCCTTAACGGTTGCTGCGTGCGTGCACGTTTACCGCGTAATTGCAGCGGCCGGTGGCATTTACTCACGTATTGACGTTCCTCGGAGCACCGCTACGTTTTGCATAGTATTGCAACAAATAATTACGTTCATTAAAATTATCACGTTACGTTAAACACGTCGCGACAAAGTCGCACGATGTTTCGCCGCTGTTCGACGAAGTTATTTTCCAGCCAATTTGCGCCTTTAACACGTCGATCAAATGTCTCTCGTTCCCAGAAGTTAAATTACAGATAATAATTTCGAATTATACAATATCATCTAGATAAGAATTTTTCGTCAATATTTTTCTAACGCCTTATATTTTTTTTCATTCTATTATTAATTCTTAAACTAAAATTTTTATTATACTTGTTTAATTTCTATTTAATTTCTTAATTGCGTTCTTGTTTCACTTTTAATTTTCTTGTTAAAAATTTCAAGCGATCTATCTCTAATATTAATAGTAAATCGATTGAGAAAACAACACTTTCGGATTTTCTGTACACGTTCAATTACGCAAAAATTAATTTTTTTACTTCTCCGGTTATATATATATATATATGAAATATATATTATATATATTATGAAATAAAGCTGTGATGGCATACACTCGTAGCCGCCGGACATGCCGCCACGCGGAAAGCACGCTAAGGCGCGCAACGTGCTCGCGATAAATCGGGAGCGCGGTAAAATAGAAGTTTTCCGAGCGATTGAGCTTACTCGGAAATGCGCGTGGCGTATTTTTCCTACCACCACCGCCACGCTACCATTTTTCCGCAAACGCGGTGGCTCGCGATGAGTTACAACCGTCATAATGCTATGCTAGTCGGCGCCTCGGCGCGGTCACGTAGGATTCGTGTACGTGGACCGGGTGTTGGTTTGCAAACACACACGTATAACCGCTGATACACGTTCGACGAAGACGCAACCGAAAGATTATGTTGCGCGCATTAAACGCTCGCGCTCGATATACGAGCAATTATGCATTCGCGACGCATCCTCGTCGACGAGTGCAATGTCATTTTGATTGTGCAACCTCGATTACGAGAGATCGCCGGGAGACCCAATTCGACCCCAAATAAGTAATTCTTTTTCCACGCAAAAACGTCTATTTCCCGTTGGAAAACAAATATATTGTGTGTTTGAATTATATTATATTATAAAAAAAAAGAGAATATCGTTTTTACTGTTGGCGCAAATTAATTGGTTGATTTTCATCTTCCGCTTCTCATCGGAACTTTCGGATTTAATTTCTGTCCATAAGCATTAATGGAAATCTCAAGTTTGCCTTATCGCGAAATGCAATTAACGAGGATTAACGCGCCCGGTCGTTCGATCCGTTGTGTCATGCGGCGAGCTGCACTCGGCTAGCTACCCCTATAGATTACGTATGAATAAATGATCGACCGCGACCCGGTGGAATAACCGCCGTTGGGCATACATATATACGAACGTTTAGAGCGTGCTCTCGCGCGAGTAGCGTGCAAGATCGTCGTCGTCGTCGTCGTCGACCGCCAGACGGCATTAAATGGTCGACCGCGATCCCGGATGGTAAGAAGAGGGAGGACGGGGGTGCGAACAGGGTGGGTTCGTCAGAGTGCGACGGCGGTGACGGTTCTTGCGGAGGGTGTAAGAGAGACCGGCGAGCACGAGAACGAGCAGCGGCGAGCCCAAGGAAACCCAGATTAGATCTTTGCCTTCCGAGAGGGTTAAGCTCTACCGGGGTCCTACGTCGCGATAAGGCCTGCAAACGCGCTCGTTCGCGGAGCTTTCGTGTCGAAACCCGACGCCCTCTCGCGTGTCGCCCTTCTCCCCTTCGCCCTCATACTCTTACTCTCTTTCTCTCACACCCTCGGTTCGCTATAACAACGGCGACGGCGTTATAAAAATATTCCAGCGCGTCGGTCGTGGTTTCTTCGATACGCGAACATTCGTGACACGAATCCCTGCCTCTTAAAAGGCGCTCGCAAATATGCTCGAAAGATCGTACAACCCCTTTTGCTCTTATCGCAAATCTCCTCGCTGCCCGGTCGATTGCGACTTCTCGATTTTCTCGAACTTGACCGCGCGATAATTCTCTAATTTCAGAGAAACTACACTCTCTTCTTTTACTGAATTGATTTATTTCTTTATCAGGTAATTTTATTTTGATAGCGTTATTTCCTGTTGTAATTTATATTTGCTGAGCCGTTTTGATAAGCCGAGGTTTTAAAAACAATATGCCGCCACTCTACGAAAATAATCTGAACGATCCGAACGTTCGCAAAAAAAACTTTGATAAAAAAAAAAAAATTCACTGAAAATTGTCACCAATCTGTAGCACAAGAGAATATTTTAAGTAAAACAATATTGACTCTTTCGGTATTTTAGTTATTTAGAAGAAATATTAGAAATATTGTAAAGAATCTTTTAAAAATATACAGCCAAATGTAGCAGAATAAAAACAGAAAAAAATCGTGTAAAAAATCGTTAGCTGAAACAACACATGCGGTTCAATTCCGCAAACGTAGTACAGTAAAAGTAAAATATTTATTTTAAAACATCTTTTTATCTCTTCATATAAAAATCAAAAGCTTTCATATACGTGAATATGAAAAGAGCAACCAATTTTACTATTATTTATACAGTAACGCGGTAGGAAGAAAAACAATAGAGTAACACACATATTTATTTATTATTAAATTCATCGGCACAAATATACAAAACCGAATGATACTTTTTACCGTCTCATGTATCTTTTTATCATTCGCGCGCAACTCACAATGTCGTGCAAAAAAAAATTCCAGTAATTAAAACGTTAAATATAGACGAGAAAACTCTGCACGGGCGGGCTGGCCGTCGCAAATTCGCCGGCTAGACAGTTTGATTTCCAGCAATTGAATAACAAAATCATTGCGAAGGTGTATAATGAAAGAGGGGATGTAATCACCGTCATTTATGACCCGTCGAGGCCTTTCGTAGACGATCTGCTGCCCCGCCTCTAGTGTCCGTTCGCGCGACGATGACGAGTTTACACGCCACTTGGTAAGCAAGCGCTAACTTTAATGCCGCTCGCAAATTTGGCACGAGAGAGTTAGGAAGACGCATTAAACGCGAATAAATACGATCTTTACGTAATTACGCGGTATTTCAGAACAAATCGGAAAAATTAAAAAACATTTTCTGCTCGAGCAAAATTGTTTTCTTATGATATTAAAGTTATAAAAGGAAGATT
>QVNV01003484.1:0-18397 GCA_014825455.1 Pseudomyrmex pallidus
ATTAGAAACAAAAAGAAGATCGATATATCGATATGCGATATATATCGAAATGCGATATATATATCGATATGCGATATTATGATGTTTGCGTAGAAAAATCTTATTTCTGCTCAAAACGCCCCTTTAATTTTCACTTCAAGTTTCTTTCCCTCCGCGTTTGAAATAACAATTTTTTCTCGCCGAAACAGATTAGCACACTGTAAGAATTTAAACAAAGACGTGACAATCGGAATAAAACGAGATGTTTTATTAAAGCCGAGCGACACCCGATAATCAAATACGTCAAACCCGCCGCGGAATCGGACCTCGATAGAATCGGAAGAAGCAAGTCGCGCGCGCGCTCGCGTATCAGTAGACTGCGGTTGTTCCGCCGTCGATTTAATTACCGATTAATCTAGACTTCTTTTGTTCCCTTTGAATAATGTCTACGTTCGCCCGACCAGAAATCGCTCGTGTATCACCGCGCTTGTTTTAATAACGACGATAAATCTCGAGTCCCACCGCCACGCCGACGGAATATTCGAGACTCCCGCGCCGTTGCCTTTTTTTTTCTTTTTTTTTGTCGTTCAGATTATTGGACTCCTCGCCAGTCTCGATGTCACGTCGACGGGACGTATTCGATTGTACTTGAAGCCGGTGATGAATCAAAGACATTTCTCTGTGATTTAATTTCTCGTACAGAAAAATTGAATTAAAAAAAAAAAATAAATAAATAAATCTCTCGAAATATATCGCCGATGTGTTTAAGCGCGATTTTATTATTATTGACGGAGCGACGTGATAAGAAAACTTTCTTGCGCGATATCACATTAACTGCGCGCAATATTATCCATCACTTACGACGTTATTATTAAACGACGCTAATCCGACGGATGTTTCGCGCGTTTTTTATTTTTGTGAACGCGCGAATCGATATTCTCGATATGTCGCCTCGTGGCAACAAATCACCGGGGGTGTATCATTTACTCGCGAGTGTTCCACGACGAAGTTGGTACACGACGAGGCACCTCACGCCAACGGAATAGCCAACTGGGAAAATGGCAACTGGGTGCAGACCGGAAATGACTACCAGCCGATAACCGGATATCTAATATCCGACCGTTTGGGTGCCGAAAAATATGAGAATCGGATAAGCCGCCGCGCGCACTGTCCAGTAACCATATTCATCGGTTTGTGCTTTTCGCTCTCGCGACGCTGCAAAAATTTTCGGCTCCCAAGAACCGAACGTTCTATATATCTTTGAGGAGAAATCTCGGATTCGAGAAAAGAATTTTTCTTTTACTAGCGTATTTCACGGAAAGAAAATCGTGACTTTGTCGCGATCTTACTGTTTTCTTTGATGGGGCAATTAGAATCGTCTGATAAATGAGTAATTTTACAGCGATTCTGTGTGTCAACTTTCAGAATGTTTCACAATGATGATCGAACTTGAAGTTGATGCCGCGACAAAATACGAATACAGTTGAACTTCACCCGAAACTTATATTAGCGACGATGTTCCTAAAATAGATTACGTGAAACTTCGCGCTGTTGAACGCAACAAAATTATTACAAAACCGTACGAAAGAGAACGAGCAATCGCAGAGAATTATTTAGCGCTCAGTTAGAGAAACAAATATGTTTGAATATTCCCTTCTCTCATTCGCGCATTTGCAAACTTTTTGTTGAAACAAAAGAAAAGAGAATTGTGTGTTACAATAACATCCATAAATCAAGTACTCTCGGCGAGTAAAACATTTCCCGTGTGATAAAAGTATATGCGCACACGCGAATGTTACGTCCCGCTTTGCAATTACAGTGAAAACATTTTGCGAATATTTCGTCGTTCGATTTTCCGCAGCGGAGACGAGAAAAATATTTCTAAACGCGATCGTGCGCGCGCGAAAGAGAGAGAGAGAGAGAGAGCGACTAATCGCGAGTGACGCGTCGTTATCGCACACCGGTATCGATGATAATTAATAATAATTGCGTGCAGCTCGAGTAATCGAGCATCCATTAGCGCCATTACGCCCGCGTCGTCGCGTTACCACCGCTCGCGCGCGCCGCATGTTCTCGCTCTTCCGCCCCATTAACTTTATTATCATCATCGCGTCGTAATGTATTATTATGTATTACGACACGCGTTACGTGATCGGGGTGTGTACGCGCGCGCCTCCCCGGGAAGAGGAGGGAGAAAGTAAGTAAGTCGCATATAGAGGCCTGCGAGAAACGCGGCTGATTTACGCGAGGCAAGTGCGCGTTCCGCGCGAGCCTTCTCCGATTTTAAGGCGCCCCGCACACGTCGCGTCGCACGTTTGCGCTCTCACGTATCGACTAAATGACGCCACCCTGACAAATGTCGCGTCATCAATGGCGTCTGGCAACTTTACGCTCCTCGAGGACTATTATCGAGCTCTCTCTCTCTTTCTCTCCGCGCGCCATTGCTAGAGTTCGTCACCGGCGAAAGATCTCTCTCTCTCTCTCTCTCTCTCTTTATAGTTGCGCGAATCTCCGTATTTCTCAAACTCCTATTTACCCCCGAGAGATGTTTCCGCGCACGAGAATGAAGAAGATATCGTCGCGCCGACGTTGGAAATTCTGGGATTTTCGTCCCGCACGCTCGCGAGATTTATTTTTCGAGGAAGTCACGATTGTGTGTGTGTGTGCGTCGCAAAGCCGAAATTTCCCATCTCGTGCGATTCACGAACAATATAATTTGATTCTTTGAAAATGAACCTTGTGATTTCAGGTCTCGTGGATGAGGAGCAGAGATCTTCACGTGCTCACCACGGAACATTTTGTCTTCAGCTCGGATGCGCGATTCGAGCTCCAGCACACGAGAGGCAGCGACGCCTGGACTCTCCGGCTGAATAACGCCAGAAAGACGGATTCTGGCAAGTACGAGTGCCAGGTCAATACCGACCCGAAGATCATGTATGCGGTGCAGCTCTCCGTGCGAGGTGATTGTCGTTTCCACTTCGCATAATTTGTTCGCTCCTCCGTAACGGCAATTTACAATGGAAATTTTAACATTATATTTTTGCACTCTCAAAGTCGCAACTCTCTCGTTTGAATTTTCGTGAGATTAAACATGAGACAACGTCGAGCGACGAAATAAGGGAAATATTTATTTTATTTTTTTTATTTGGAAACCAGATAAATTTACAAGAGTAAAATCCTATAGAGGTAACGTAGTTACCTGTACATAGGGCTGGTTATAGTAAATTAGATCCATAAACAAAAATATAAAAACATACCAATAACAAATCCTGAGCAAAAAGAGTGAGTCGTGCAGCATTACAAATCTATTAACCTCGAATTACAATATATAGACAGGTTACAACTTATAATTATCTTTAATCCAATTCTTTAGTTTACGCTTAATTACAGATTTTTTGTTTGTTAGGACTTTAAGTTCTCTTGGCTATATATCAAAGAGATTTTTTTTCAAGATAATCTTTTGCAAAGTATAAACGAAATGACTTATTCGTTGCGCGATGTGTTCTTGCGGTAAAACGATGCGGTAAAAGACGGCGCATTTTGTTGTTTTTTTTTTTTCCAGATCCGGATAAACCGGAAGGTTACGACGAGCCGCATTCACAGCAGACGCGTATAAGTAAGTGTACACCGTTGGACGTGACGCGTATTTCTGGCCCGCCACGTTTGTGCGACACACGTGAGCGTGACGTTTTCGTTTAGTTCCAGTTCACACCGATCGAATCGGTTATTTAAAGACACGACCAAAGAGTTCGGTTAATATTACGCGCTGGTGCCAGGAACACGGTTCCACAAAAAAAAAATCCCTCAACAATATGAAATAAATTTTTTACACGTGATGATGATTTGATTCGCGAGAATAGAATTTTGTGTTTGCTCTCTCTCACATTTCCCCGCGGTGTGTTCATAACTGAATAAAACATCGATTAGAGAGAACAGTATAAAAATTATATTGTATTAAAAAATCATATTGTTTTAAATTCCATTAAAAAAAAAAAAAGATGTTTGCCGTTAACACATGAATCTCGCGTGACGAGAAACAATCGGAATTAATTAAAAATCTATCTATACCTGCGGGCCTGGTATTTGCATTTTTGTTGTGATTCTAATTCATTGACGCCGAAACTTATTTTATTAATCCGCGCGTTCTGTGATATCAGCGATAATATTTTGCGCGGACTTGCATAATTAATTTCCCGCGTAATCAGCATTAGCCGAATCGGGTGTGCACGTTTGTGTGTGTGTATATATAAAACGGTCTGTATCGCGAGCCGGTCTGAAATTATTATATCATGCAAATTATTTTATGAATTTCTTGATCGGCACGGAAACTCGAACAAGCGTATAAAAATTATGCAATCAAAACTTCGCGGGAAAGTTTCGCGGACTTGTCGAATGAGATGCGAACTATTTTTTTCTCTCTCTTTCTCTCTCTCTCTCTCTCTCTCTGCTTCCTTTTCGTTCACTTCTGAAATTTTATTTGCGCGCCGCAATGGATTATAACCAAAACGAAATAAAACAAACGCGCAACAAACATTACCCTCCCTCGCAATGAAAATTTTCACCGGTATAAATAGCCTCGGGCGCAAAGATTGACCCAGTTTATCCCAAGGGGGGATTTAAAAATATAACTTTCATCGCCCGAGCGACTGGCAATTTCCGCTTTTGTTTTACCACTTCGAAAAGTAACGGGAGCGAAAGCACCGGTTGAATCGTCGTTAAGATTGCATCAGTTCAGAAAAAAACGGCGATTAATCAGCCGCGCGAGGTACAGCGCTAAGCTTGCTGATAATTATCGAGCAAAGAAAGCGCGTTTTCTTGTAATACAATCATTACAAATGTAACGTATCACTGTCGCCATTAATTCTGTGTTTTTGGTTATTTCACCGGGCGCGACGTAAGTAACATGATTAATGCAACGAGAAGCGCGCCGCGCGTTACTTCTTCGTGAGAATCATATTTAGCTGGTCGTCGAGTTGTTCAAGAATATATTTAATTAAGCAAACTTAATATATGTAGTGTCGTTTCGTCGTGTGTGTGTGTGTGTGTGTCTTTACTCGTCGATTTTTTCGCACGCAATAATACACGGTTGATTATACTTTTTATTTTTTTTTATCCCACAATATTTTTATCGATTGCACGTTTTATTTACACATTTGGTTATAATCACGTATCGAAACTTCTATCTAACAATAAGTGCTGCGGTCATGACCGATATATCCTGAAGTCTAAATCCCTCGTGACCTGTGCGGCAGCGCTGCATAGGCGAGAGATTATGTTGAGCTTTTACGAGTGGCATTACGACATATGTACGTTCAGAAGTTGCGTGATGCCTGTTTACCGCGTTCTGGACGCTCTCTCGGTGGCGAACTTTTGGACGGGCAAACAGCCCGTTATTTCTGTTGTTCGGTCTAAATACTCCAAGAAACTCCACGCTGCGAGTCTATTATATGAGTTTATTGCCGTATCTGCGTTTATACGGCGCGCACGTATATAAGCCGCAAACTACTTCGTCCATTTCGGGTTTAAAATTCGCGTATCGCCGATGTTCGAAGGAGGAATTTTCGGCTCTTAATCGCGTCAAGTAACTTTTTTCGAATAGAAAACATTTATCGGATAAAAACTCCGATACACACGTTCTCTCGCTCTGATGTGTACACCGAATAAAAAAAATCATTTAAAAGCTGGTTTTTTTTTTTGTATTTTTCCGGCGAAACGACATCAATCACTTAAGGATAAGTGCGACATCGTCCTGGCTTTGACGCTCGTGATCCGTCGATTCTTCTTGCGAACTTTCTTTCAGCCGCTTCATAATTCTTTTTAAGTAACGTCGTCTTCTCTCTTGACGCTTTCGACGTTCTTGAATTTACGCTTTTTCGTTTACGTCGGAACGACAGATTACGAGAAGCCGCGCGCGTTCTCTCCCTCGTCAAAGCGCGGCTCTTGACACGTCGCTCAAAATCAGTGACAAAAAAAACTCGCAAATCGCGTCCGGCGAAAGTTGACGCTTCGTATCTCGATTATTCTCTCCCTTATCTCTCGCGAATATATGTACGGAATTTTTCACAAAACATAATGTGTCTGTCTATGTGTGTGTGTGAGAGAGAGAGAGAAAGAGTTTAATTATTCCTCGAGGGGCACATTCTACTTGAATATTCTTCGAGCCTTTTCCAGTAGTTCCATCACTTTAATAGTGAAGTTGCGGCCATGAATATTTCTTTCCGCGTATCACGACGCGTTTCTCTTCCCCCTCGGTTTCTCTCGCTTAAAGAACACTCTCTCTCTCTCTCTTTCTCTCTCCACGCAGTTTCGCCCGACTAATAAATATACTCGCGCCAACTTTGCTCTCGCTGTTGTTCGCGATATACGCGGGACGTAAAGATGGTCACAGATCGCTGCCAGCTATATTGTCGAAGTTTCACAACAGATAAATAAGGAAGAAACAAAGCAAAAGGAAGAAAATTCAACGCGCGCCGTGCGTGTATGCAAATAATAATGTGACGTAATGGCGCGGTAAATTTTTCCCCCGCGCGTGCTCGGAATATTTTCCCTTTACATCTCCTCGTGTTCTACAATAGAAAAATAACTTGTTTTTTTTATAATTAACAATTGTCATATTAAAAAAAAACTACACACATAAAGAGAGAGAGAGTTGCGCGGTCTTAAAGCGCAGTTTATATTGTCTACCCTTTGATACACCCCCGACATACGAAATTTTCTTTTTTCTTTTTTGAAGAATTGCCACTCGAAAAGGGCGGGGAGGATCCACGAGAGAATTTATCCGCAAAGTTTTCCGGCAACAAAAAGACGAGAGCGGCGGGACACGCGGAAAGAAACGTCGGCGAGCGAGTTTACAGTAATAACAGCATAACATAATATTTCGCTAGAGAGGAACGCAGTCGTCGCCGGATTCATTTAAGTCTAATAGGATTATCCTTAATCCCGCGGTCCCGCCGCGGCTTCTTCGTATCCTTTTCTTCGTCGGCCACCGAGAGAGTTCAGAGTTCTAAGGGATAGGGAACGGGCCGAGCGCTAAATGAGTCTCGGCCGCAGTTCCCGTGCTGAATAATGTATACGCGCCTCGATATTTTTATACAGAGACAGAGAACCCTACTTTCAGGGCGCGTTTCTTTTTTTTCTCTCTCTCTCTCTCTCTCTATCCCTCGAAGATAATGATGAATTATTAATTCGTTCTCAAGACGCAGTCCCTTGCGTCGACGACCGCGGAGAATATGTAATTTCCGATAATTATCGGAAGTACAAATTAATTCGGTGAATTCTTTTTTCTAAAGTTTATTCGCGAGGAAAAAAAATTAAAAAATACAAGCTTATTGTTTCAAATATCTTTATTACTTCCGACGACTCTCGCTCTATTTATAAACGGAAAAACTGACAAATCCCCTCGCGGAAGAAACTCGACGGTCTTAAGTAGATGAAGTAGTTTATGCTTTTTCGCGAACCTCGTCCGCACCGTCTTAAAACGCACATCCTCCCCGGGTGATGTCGAAGCGAGTTTAATTCGAAATATATAAATGCATACATCGCGCGGGCACACATGCACTTTCGGCGTATATCTCAATTGTCCAATTACGTACGTCGCTGCTACTCTCTTTTTGTGAAGAATATATGCAATTTCCAGAGAGTCTTGACGGTGATTCTTGACTCCAGAAAGGAAGCGGAGCGCGCGCATTATTCTCGACAAATGGCAACTGCAGATACGACGCTATTGTAAAAGGAAAATGAGGCTTCGTTATATATACGTCAAGCGTGCGACTAGATTCGTAACAGGAAAGGAATCAGAGGGGGAGAGAAGGAGGGAAGTTCTTTCGCAATTTATCGTTATGTGTAATGGGGAGCCGAAGAGTTTTCGAGCCGGAGGTAATTTACGGTACACTTTGTAAAAAGCCGATGCGCGCGGTCGCGGGAACGACGGCGGCGCGCGGTGGTTCGCGCATTAAACGAGTACTTGTCTCTCTCCGGTGTACACCGCTTTCTAAATTAAAAATGTACAAGCTTGACAGTATATCTACGTGCGAGCGTGTTATACTATGCGTTTTTTGCTACTTCAGCGTACTCTACTTTGTGCCGCGTCGGCGGCGGCGCAACGAAAGTGGATATAACGCTGGCATTAATTAAAATCATTGCATAACATTCGTCGAGTGTTCTTGATGGCGCGCGCGGCTAAAGCGGCCTCCACTCTCCCTCTCTTCGCGTTGCCCGAGCGTTTCCTCTCGCTCGCGTGTAGGGTAGGGTCTAGTGCGTTAATCCCCCCCGTGATATTAAAACCCGGAACGGATTGCGTCAATTAGAGGGTATTCGCGATACGACGACGTCACGCTCGTCCCACGACGTTGTCAATTAAAACAGTTGCAAATTCTTTTTCGCGTGGTCGCCGCCGCCGCATTAGCTCGCCGTTTCGACATCGCCGGAGATTTAACGAAAGCCTCTTTACGAATCGAAGTAGACAATGTGTACGCGAGAAAACCCAAGAGAGCATTTTCGTTCGCGGAGTTGCAGCTCGGAGAGCGAAATAAATGACATTAGAAATTCAAAGTTGAATGATCGATCGTTTGTTCGCCGAACACGGCGGTCTATAAAACTCGTACAAAGTCGTCTCTTTCGGTCGGTCAATTAGTTATTTGATCTGAGAGATCGTTGCGTGTTGATACAAACAGGATTCCCCGAGGATTCGGACATTTGAATTTTCCGAGATTCGGTCGGGAAATTCGCCGGTCGGTGGTCGTATCACGTGGTCACATCCTGGCAACCGTCGGATATGCGCGTAATCTCGTCACGACGCGGTCATTCAATTGCTTCAGCCACCGCATGATATTTGTCCGAACATGACTTCCAGGTTATGAGAGCACGGCGCCGGTAGCGGACATAATAGGTCCCCAGGAGCAAAGGGTGCCGTCGGGCTCAACCATCACCCTGAGGTGCGTCATATCGTCGCCGTATCAGATCCGTCCCATCAGGGGTGTACAATGGCTTCGGGATAACAAACTCCTAACATTCCAGGTAATGCAACCTCAGCTGGATACGCGGTACCCGGGCTCTAATGAAATTTCTGTTTGACGACCGGGGGAATCGAAGGGAGACGGGGCACGGAGGGAGGGGAAGAAAAAAACGGGACGCTCGTATATCATCGCGTTCCCGCGTTCCGACCGCGCGAGAGAAGATGTGGGTCATATGGCTCTCGTTTCTGTCGTGTCTCTCACATTTTTGTTCGCGTGGTAGCCTGCGTCGGCTGTTTCTTTCGCGCGGTGTATACGCGGCGAGTGACGGCTAGAGTGGGAAGGGGCTGATCGATTCTCGGGCGGCGCGGTTTTGTCGCGAAGACCGCGTCGGCGATTATCGCCTTCGCGGCTCACAATGAGATACCCCCGTCAGCACGCGACGTCTTTCGCAGCATCGATCGGGGAAAAAGCTTGCGCACGTGTACCTTCGCCGCTTTCCGATAACAATATTCTAAACATTCGTTTCATTTTTCCCGCACTTGATTTATTAAAACTTTTTGTAATTAAAAAAAAAAAAACAATTTACGCACAAAAGTTCACATTTGTTTCATTAATCCAAGTGGTAACGAGCACGCGATATCTTCTTGCATTTGATACGCGCGCGAAATGCGATACGCGAGAGCTCGTATTTCTTCAAAGTTTTTATCATAAATATATCACGAATCGCGCAACTATACGCACGTGGAATATCTTCATATTACATTTACACAGAAACAAAAGAGATTTATCGGTTTTATTCGGAGATCCGCGCGTATATGAGATTTCGCTAAACGGGCGAGGGAATAAAATTCTGAATTATGAAAAACTCGGCGCGTCCTGTTATATAACATTTCGAACTCTCTATTATTCACTTCGTCGCTTCTTTTCTCGTCTACTTACCCATCTAGGCGCGCAGAGGAATAACCGTGGAGACCGTGAGGGGTGCGGCGAATACGGAGTCCATGGTGATCCTGGCGGCAGTGACGCAAGACGACGTCGGAAACTACACGTGCAGGCCGACGGAGGGTCGATCTGACAGTGTCACCTTGATCGTTGAAGAAGGTTAGTGTTGCCCTCAACAAATATACAATTTATTTACAAATAAATTTATTACAAAACGTATAATACGGCGATGACAGTGTCAGATCAGCAGACGCGCGCACAAACGTCGGGGGTTGCTTTAGTTTTCTTTCTGCTCGAAATGACGAACAGAGCGCGGAAGAAGAAGAACTTTTGCGCTAACTGGATACTACATTTTATCAGACGCGATGATATAATAATAATGACAGTACACTTGTGCGTCTCGTAATCTTCCGGGAAATCTCCGGCTGTCGCCGGATGTGCCGGAAGCTCACCGCGGGCGCGCGCCGATATTCCATTTCCTCTCGCGCTCTCTTGCGCGTATCCTCCGCGGGGTACAACCCATGATGTAAAGTCGTGCCTTAGGATTACTCGAAACACTTTAAAGTTTTAAAGAGGCGGCGGTATTTCACGCCGGAGCTATTTGTCTAGCTCAGCCACTCGGTCGCCGCGCGGCGCGGATGAAAAGGAGGAGCGGAAGACGGAGGGAGGGGAAAGCGAAGGGGGGGAGGAGGTGGAAAAGACGGAAGACCGTTCGCTCGCTCTCGGGAGCGCGCGTGTATTCTTGAAGCGCGAGAATACGGGGGAAATGTCCGAGGGACGAGGAATCGCGGATGGAGAGAAATTGCGGGTTCACAGGTAGAAGGAACGAAGGTGACGAAGAGCGAGTAGTACGGAACCTCCCGAGAGAGAGAAAGGAAGAAATTCGCAGAGATGAGCGAGGGCGTGTGCAGAGATTCTCGCGTTTTCTTCTCTATCTCTTTCTCCGTTCAAGCTCCGTTGCGCAATGTATCTGTTTTGCTTTTATTTTCGGAAATTGAAAGAATGGATGCGGAAAAAGAAAGAACAAAAAAAAAACAGGAGAATGTTTTAAGCACAGCCGATAAAACCGAGGAAAGAAGAAGAATACGTCAACGAGATAAGATTTCTGTTTATTCCTTTCCTCTCGCCTATAAATCGCGCATTTTTAGCGCGCATTTCTCAGCGTGCTAAGTGTAGAATTTCGGAGATATCTATTTTTCCGTCAGCTGCTTTCTTCTTTTCCGAAGAAGTTGAAATCTTCTTCGGGAATTTTCCCTTCGCGCGCATATCATTCGCCGAAGAGAAGAAACACGCGGGAGAGAGACCGCCGGAAAAATAATCTGAGCTGAGCGGGGAAATATACGAAAATTATGAAGGCATCGGCGAAAACTGAAAAGTGTGTGAGAACACGCCGGCTGAAATGGAGCGAATGGCACGGAAAAGGACGAGCAAACCGCGCGGGGGACGCTTGCATGCGGAAATTCACGTGGTTGTAGTCCCTATTATCGTGAATTTCCCTTCGGAGATTATTGCGAGAGGAAGCGCCGCCCGAGGTGGCGTCGCATTTTTCCCCCGTGCTTCGTGAAGCACGCGCGCGCGCTCCAGCCATGCGCTATCTGTCCCCGCCGTGTCTATCCGCACGCGAAACGCGCCCCGTGCGACCATAAATCAGAACTTAGACGACTCGCGGCCTCGTAGATTGCGGATTTACGCCGGTTTATGCGCCCGCGCCCGTTGGAAAGCACCGGCGGTAACTAAGCGAAGTGCATCGCGCGATTTTTACGATAGTGATATCGAACGTAAATGCCGCGGCGAGAAGTACATGGAAGTGAATATCGCGCGCACCTAATGGATATATATCGCGCGGTCTTCGAGACTCGAAAGTATAATAAAGTTACGTGTAAATCTCCAATTTTTTTTTATATGCAATAAAAACATTTTTCTAGAAATTGAGGTTCGACAAGACAAGTGTCTTGTGTGCTCAATTTTATTTTTCGAGGAATTTGCAACTGCGGAGGAACAAATTACTTTGTAAGAATACGTCGCAATGTTTTGCGCTTGATATAAGTAGCTTATCACGTTTTAATAGAATAATACCGTAACGTAAAATTGCGAGGAAAGGATAATGACGTTATACGTAATTTACCTCAAAATCTCTTATTATTATTTATACTGTGGTAAACACGATATAAATACTGCAGGCACTCTTATTCCCGTGTTAGGGACCTTCATGTATGTGTGTGTGTGTGTTGGGGCAAATCTCCTGGAGAACGTTAGAATTAATTCGCTCCGCGGAGAGCCAAGCCGCATAAAATGAACATTTCTTCGTTACACCAGCGTAAATTTTGCACGTCGAAAAAGACAAGAAAATATATATTTGCACTTTGTTATGTTTTGTTTTTTTTTTTTTTTTAATTTACTTTCGCGCGACGTACAAAGACGATTATTGCGACAATTTTTCACTTGCGCGTTGAGCTTGTCCGCTCAAAAAATTCGAGTTCAACAGCTCAAAAGAAAAGAATTGCGCTCCGCGGCGCGAGCATAATGGAGTTTTTGATATTCGCAGCGCGAAAACTGAATCCCGGACCCTTGATTCCGAGTCACTTTGCAATAGCACTTCACTCACGTGTGTACATCGCGCGCGATACATCAACCGCAGGCATGTGCGATACGTACAGCTCTACTGCGGCGGAGCCGCCCTCGTCCCCCCCCTCCCCCGGACGATAAATCAGAAGTCCGGCCGCTCGTTTTCTAGTTTTTTTCGCAGATTGCGAATTCGCGCGGAGTTTATCGGCGCGGACGAGTCTGAAGGAAGTGCCATCCCGATGGGGATTAAACGGAACAGCGAGCATTTTTATGAGCGCACCGACACGAAAATACTACTTCCGGACTGACGTGCGAACATCATGCGCGCGCGCGACTCCTCTTCGATCGAAATCAACAATTCGCGTATCGGTCGACAACAAAAAAAAAAAAAAAAAAAAAATGCGACGGGGAGAACTTTGCTCCCTTTCGGTCGTGGATAATATCCCCCGCTCGCGGGATTGAAAATACAATTGCAATATTGTCGTAAATACTTCGCCGTGATTCCTCGAGAATCGTCTGGAGCAGTTTTAAAAACTGGTTTCCGAGGCAGCGCACGGTTTCGCTCCGTACAATAACCGTCGATCCAGCGAGATCGTATCAAAACTTTACGTTCAATCTTATCGAGGAACGCGATGAGGAGGAAAACTTTTCCGCCGCCGTCTCGGAAATGCCGCGGGAATACACACTCGCGATATAATTGATGATCCTGAGCGATTAATTATCGGGCGTCGATGCTCGCGGATTGAACTGATAATTATTGTTCGCGCTCGCGAAATTAGAAGGGTTGAATCGGGAGATCGTTAAAAAGCTCTGCGTCACCGGGTTAAAACCTCCAAATTCCTCCGTACAATGGAACGAGACCCACGGGCAGAAGTATTTTATTGGATTTTATTGGCACGGGTGTTGATTCGATTAACAATTTAGCGGACGCGCACCGAAAATATGAAAGCGGCGCCACGCGAGACTCGCAGAGAGAAAGAGAGTGAGACTCAAACTACACGTCGAAACGTTTTTGCGCGAATTTTTGGCTCGGGCGATCGATACGAATTCATCCTTCGAACTAATAAACGCCGTACTAATTAAAATACCGATGCGTACTTGGTTAATTAATAAAAATTTATTATGTACGACAAAACAAAATTAATGAAAAAATCTCGTAATATCAGTAAGCTTTTGCTAACACAGACACACACGCGGATTCGATTTCCGTCGTTTGACCGAAATCGCTGCACAAGGCGGACTCTTTTCGTCGTTGCGTGAGTCATCTCTTCGAGTATCCGCTCCACGTTTCCGTCGAGCATTCGTGCAACAAGAAGCGCCATTTGCGCGCGATTTGTCGAAAGCGGCGCGGGATTTAACGACTTTTGAGGAAGCCAATGCATCGCGCGCAAAAACGTCCTCGAGAGCGCAGTGCCTGCACAGTCCGCGGCTGGTGATGCCGCGTTTTTTGCCCTCCTGAGGCAGGAGGATGGGCTTTGGCGGCCGTCTGAGCTAATTCTTATGCGATCGTAAATAATGTCGCGCATATATCAAAACTTACAGCGACTCCCCATCCCGGAGTCGCAGTCGACGTCGCCATCTCCTGCGGCAGTTCCGTGTCTCATCCTCCCTCTTCACCTGCATCCCCTTTGTCGTTCTCCTTCTCTGGCGTAGCGTCTCTTCTCTGAGTTCTACTGCCCTCGTGCGTACACCCCGCGAGACTCCGTATTTCTCTCCTTCGTCAGACTCGAGCAGCGCGACACTTACGGTCGGTCTTAGATTAAAGATACAATTCTCCGATTCTATTAATTAAGAAAGTTAATTACGACGGGGTTCAATTTTCCTAATTGCACATCGCCGAGTTTTCACGCCGCTTGTGCACCAAGCGGCGGGATCCTGTTCCGTTCGCGGGAAGCTTATCCCGGGCTCCGTCCCGAATGGCGCAGAGTGCCAAGGGGAGAGTCAAGGGGTTTCGTCCGAAGTTCTTTCTCTCTCTCTTGACCTCTTTTAATTTCACTATCTCGATTCACGGGCGGCTCCTCGTTTCCTTTTGTTTCTCGTTTTTTCGGTTGTCTTCGAGCCGCCCGCTCGAGTCGTCTCGCAACTGTGACTGCGGACTTTTCGAGGGTATCTTGAAAGAAAGGTGGCAGCAAGTCGTATTTAATTCTTGAGGAATTTTTTTTCGTCGTCGAAACCAGTTTTGCATAGTCTCTCTGCGCAGAAGCGACGGAATGACATTAAAAAAAAAAAAAAAAAAAACGAATATTCGCGACGTTTCAAAGTCAAGACGGAAGTAAGTAAGCGGGAGTTAAGTATCGTTCTGTAAATCGAGATACACACAGTTGTCTCTGTGTGCCTGTGCGGGGCGCGCAAGTTACAATATCACTTTCCGACATTCAGCGAATCCCTGGTGCCTCGCTACGTCGCCGGCTTCAAGTCCAGACGATTCATGGACATACTCGCAGGATATTTTAAATATATATCGAGCACGACGGACTGCGGAAGTTTGCAGAGAGTTTAATACCTAACGGCTCCCCAGACTGTCGTTTATAGCCGGGGCTCCGAACTCTCTCTTGGAGTCTCTTTCTCTCTTTCTCCTCTCGCACCTTATCTCGCTCTCCGTTCCTCTCGCGGGAGATTCGTCGCGTGTTCTCTTAACCGTGCGATATTATTAAATCTCATAGTCTCGAAATATACACCCGAGCGAAGTGAAATCCACCCGCGGATCCTCCGTCTCGCTAATTTTTTATCCGTCGCGCGATGAGAGTTTTTCGCGCGAACTCTATCCATTTATGTCGCGCGATACGACGACGGTGCACTTTAATGGATGAGATATTCATCGAGCGGATCAAATCGCGGCGATATCGGCGCGAATATCGCGCGGATTGTGTGACGGATCGGTAAACTCGGATTTACGTTCGTGATATTTTAATTTTCCGTTTTCTTTTTTTCACGCGATAATAATCTATTCGTGTGTCGGCGATTGCGAAGTGTTTTCCGACCGTACGCGTAAATCTCTCATAAAGAAGAACAAATCGCGCGTCCATTATCTGAAGATCTCCATTTTTATGCAACTTCGCGCTTCTCGTTCGTCTCGCTTCAGACGACGTTTAACTCTCCGAGGCAAGCGGACAGTTTCCGAGACAGTGTCTAAGGAGCCGGCAAAGGCGGGGGGACGGACGAACGGACGGACGGGCTAAAGTGCAACTTACTCGCGAACTTCTTGCGCCCGTAAATCACGATGATTTCGCGCTGCCTTAATGCAAACACGTCCGCGCTTACCTATTGTGTGGCACGATGCGCTCCGCGAAACAAAAAAAATCGTATCGGCAATTGTAAACGGTGCACGCGTACCGAATGAAATTAACACACGATTTGAGCAACTATTACGGTTGTCCGATAATTATATTTGCCGATACGTAATATTGTATTGCGATTTTTTTTATTTTTTTGACCCGTTTGAACCAGCGACCGCGTACTTCTTCCCTGTCTTCTAAGTCGGTCGTTTCAGGGGAAAAAAAAAACTTATTGACTCACGAGGGAAATTATTTGCGTAGCTACATCCTTGCCGGCTCGCCATCGCACGGATTAAAAATTAATTTTTAATTTCGCACTCGCGCTCTCAAACTCGATAATCAATCCCATTATAATTAAGAGCCTGTTATTTTATAATATAACGCGACCGAGTTTTCGAAAGCGAGCTTACGCGGGTGGGTGTATGCGCGGCGCTGAATAATGAAAGACCCGCTGAAATATTTGACAAAATAAAACATTAACGAGGAGAATATTGCTCTGTTTTTTTAATCGGAAAAAACGCGCACGTACGTAGAAAAAAAAAAATACACACAACCGTAATCTCTTCGACGAACGCGCAATGTTCGATAAATTTCTAATAAAATAGTTGTATGCGCGTGTAATGTATTTTTCTCCACGTGCGCCGCTGATTTAACGATTCAATGCCGCGAGGTCGCCGCCGGTAACGGCAATACGATTACGCGTACGTGGTTTGCACATCGCCGGATTGTTCATGAGGTGTTAAATAGATATCGACCGTCAAGTGTTGCCTTGTGTGGGCGATCACGAATCACGGGCGATAGATCTCTCGAGCGACGGTCTGCGGAACGACGCACGTGCAAAGAGATTTTGCTTGTCCGACGATGGGAGAGCACGCATGCGCGTGCACAGTTATGACGCGTATGCGTGCCACGTGCGCCACGCGTACGTACGCGTGTCGCATTCCCGGAACACGCACGTACGTATGTACACGCACTCACACACCGGTTGCGGCGCGCACATATACACCGGCGGTGGTCGCCTGTAAATGCGATTCATACGGTTAATGACGTGGCTTTCGTACGAATACCTGATCGGACGCATACCCGGACTGTACGCAGGCATGTGCGTGTATTGTCGTCCGAATTCTGGAGATATCGCCATTGATAGCGCGCGCAACCGATCGTTATCGATCCTCATCGAATTCTGCGCTGATAATTAACGCTTTATCAAGTCAAACGTTTCGATGTAACGTGCAGGTAATGCGGAACGTTTATCGGAAACTTCAACAGGTTGCCATCAACAATATAATACTTACGGCATAGAGCACAATGCGCGCATACGCGCGGGGGTAAAGTCAAAATTAATTATCGAAATGATTTATTTGTAACGCGTGCGGAAGAAACGCATTAAAAATTCTTCGCAGACCGATAAAGTGGATATGCTCGCAATTGGTATTGAATCGATTCGCATTGACTCGCACGTTGAAGTGAATTTAAATCTCGTAATGCGCACTGCGCTGTGTGACTCGCATCAAGAAATTAATAATTAATCGGACACGCTAGTGAGTTCGTACACACACGCACACACACGCGCGCGCGCGTGTACGAACTCCCCAGACGTTGGTCGAATATTGATGATGTGGCGCTCGTGCGGCATGACCGATCATATCGATACTTCACGCTACTGAATACTGTGCGGTTTATCGAGATGGAATTCGACCGGCGGCACTTGTGCACAGGTCGGTCTAATACGGCCGGTTACTACTATTGGCCACACTCAAATCAAGCGTCATTTTGATCAGCATTAATGTTGCGATGATATCGAGCCGGAGTGACGCGCAAGTAATTCGAACAAGTTAATCGAAAATCCTCTTGTGGAGAGAACTTTAACAAAAAATAATAATAACAGTCGCGCGAGTTGTCACACATTTGTAATTAAACGATCGAGCTTGCGCATATAATCAGAGAAGAAGTCGTTAAAAGCGCAATTTTAGAAAATGAAACACCCGTGCCTTCGCTTAAGAAAAGCGTTGGTCGCAAAGAGCCGCAATGAGGGCGCGATTGGAATCCGAGAAGGTAAGATTTTCTTGGTCATTAAGACTTTAACTACTTTCTTGCCAAGAGACGCGTCTCAATGCGCGTAAACGCAAAATGATTTTCGCGCGAGATCAAAGCGCGCAGAGAGCGTTTAAACATCGCCAACGTTGCGGAGCAATTTACGCGCGCGATACACACAGGGTCGAAAATATTATTTGCGATTCCTTTTTTTTTTTTCGCAACGACGAACGGTCATCGATGTTTTCGGCGCTTCGATATTAAGGTAGTTCTATCACGAGACGAAAGTTTCGCCATAAATTCCAATTTTTTATATATAATATTGTCTGAACCTATCTTCATTTTTTGAAAACAAAAAAACAGTTGGTTACCGATCATTTTAATGAAATAAATTAATTCTTAATTGTTGAAATAAATTAAGTTGAACACAGTATAAAACATTGACATATGTGGTATACGCGCAAATTCTTTGTGTTCGTATTTCTTTAACTTCTAAACTTGAAACCTTTTCTAAAAACTACCAAATATATCTTCAAACTGTCTAAAAAGTTGACATTAAAAAAAAAATAATAACGTTACCGACCATTTCGATTTAATAAATTGATTTAAAGCGATAATGTGATAGAAAAACCGGTTTTAGCACCCACA
>QVNV01003587.1:0-45300 GCA_014825455.1 Pseudomyrmex pallidus
ACATACATGTTTACGCTATTCCCACTTTGTTTGCTTTTCTTCTCCTCTGCGCAGTAGGTTTCTCTTCTCTCGTTGAATCGAGTGTAGTATAGTAGTACTACGTACTATTGCAACAAAAATGCTCGCGCGGAGTTGTGGAGAGCTGTGGCTTTACTCTGCCGCTCCCCAACACACACACACATGCTCAATAGTCTCGTGCATCGTGCCTGATTGTGCCTGATCGAGAAGTGGAGAGGCCCCCGCTATAGATCCGTTTCCGAGAATTTTTCGTTCTTACAGCGGATTTATAGCGAGAGTCCACTGTACTTGTTATCGTTATAATCATTATTGGAAGATTCATCGATACGATGAATTGACATTACTTTTGTAATGTAACATGTAATGTAACATTTGCACTATTTCAACAAACGCATATTCAGTATTTGACAATGAGAATATATATTAAAAAGAGAAAGAAAGAAAGAAGGGATCAGTGATTGGTCAATGTCGATTGAAGAAGCCAATCGCATTGCGGGAGAGAGAAAACGCCCGGTATTCAGAACTCCCCGATAAAAAGCATCAAACGAAGCCGCCGGCATTCACGGAAAGCGCCGGCCCTGCTGCACCCTCTCTCGAGCGTGTCCACGTCGCGTCCTTCCTGCAGCATCGACCGCATTTTTTCCGCTGGCATCGATCGCGCCGCTGTGCCGTTCACCGCGAAAAAGATCGCCCGGGGAAGGGAAAGTTCTCGGGGATAACGTGTCCCCGTGGTTATAGACACGTTGCGGATGCATTGTCCTTTTACGGACAGAAGGCTTTTTTTTTTGTGGGAATCGTGACGCGCGCGAGTAGGTGGCACATTACAGAAAGAACGTAGCTGTCGATTGGCCAGATAGCGGCCAAACTTACGAATCAGCGGATTTGTGGAAAAAAAGTGTGAACGAGATGCGAGAGTTTAGCATGAAAAAAAAGAATATTTATGTCACGAAATATGAAAAACGAGACTCCCAGCGTGATCGATAGATCCGCATCCGGGACTCTTCGGGCGATATGTCGCGGGGGCGATACATATCTCGCGATTGTTTCTGTTTTTATTCCGCAAACTCTTTTCGTCCGCATTGAGCTATATACTCGCTCGTGCGCGAGCTTCGCGTCTCTTCCGAAGCAACGTATTCGCGCTTTTCCGGATCGATCGCTACGTCGTCATCCGTTTTACTCCCATCGGCAGAGAAGAAGCGAGCGGAGCTATTCGACGACGCGGGAAAAAGGAAAAGAGACAAATTCTATTTATCTTCCCGTTCTTCGTAGTAGCAAATACGTGCGATTCCCGGATATACGAGAGCGGTTTACAAATTATTTGTGATTATTATATAAGAACCGCGTGGTTTCTTCTCCTTGTCGACTGCATTCTTCTTTCTTGCGCGCAACTATACGCTGAGAGGTAAAGACAAGCAATACGATTACCGCCGAAGGTTAATGCGTCTTCCGCGGCGCGTTATAAAATTTCCGTTTTCTCTCTATTTTATTGCACAATGCCGATATATATGCGTAACTAACGACGCAATATACCGTATTATTTGCGAGAAAAATCCAGCATACATATCTCTACGCTGTTCGAATAAAAGCTATTAGCTTTTTCCTCGAGCGGAGAGAGATTTGATCGAGTTATTACTGATAATGAAAATGAATTCCCGCTTAAATGAAAACATGTGAAACAAGCCACGTAGAAAAAACACCGCTTGTGAAAAAAATGACCTAATAATTTTGCAAAATATCTGATCACGATATAATGACGCAATTCTCAGATCATGTTAATGGTTGTAATAAAAATTACTAATAACTTTATTTGTGTGCAGTCATGAAAGAGTACAAGTAAATTAAAACATAAAAATGTGGATTATGTACGTAATATAGATTTTCGAATGTGAAAGAGATTGGAAAAAAGACACTTGTCTTTGCACAACAATGGCCGTAGACTTCAATGTTGGAGTTGCGTTAGTTCAATTCTAACATTCTCGACAGCGACAGAACAAAGAACAAATCCGCGGCGAACATTAAACGCACCGACAGCTACAGAATGCAAGTGAGAACGCGTTATAAGCCAATGTTTAGATGCCATAAAATTGTTATGAGACAACGAAAACATTTTCAGTAACATGGGAAATTGCGCAGTTTGTTGTCTAAAAGAAAGTGAATATAAATCTAGTAAAATGAAAAAAAAAAAAAATCTTAAAACCAACAAATAACAACGTAAATCAAACATTGGCAAAAATATATCCTAGAGCTTTATTTAATTTTATACATGTATTAAATATGCGCGTCAATAAAACTTTTAATCGATATAAATTGAGAAATTACGCGCAATTAAGAATTTTCAGGGAGTAATTGACTCGAATGCAGGGACATGTCGATCACGATTATTGACCGAAATGCCGTGCACTAACGTTGGAAGATGACGCACCGACGGTTTTCGATAAACGACGAGAGAGTAAACGCGATCGACAAAATTATATTGATTTAAGTCAGAGTTGTAGCTCGTTATTCAACGATAACATACGGTTAAGCATTGGCAAATAGTAGAATGATTATTGCTATTTTAACGTTAGCAAAAGCATTAAGCATATTATAACAGCTATTCAGAAGTAATGATCGCTAATACAGGAACTATTAGTGTGTCGTTCGACTTGCCATTTTAACAACGTGTAATAGTTCATCAAACGCATATTGAACACTTATCAACCCGCTCGGTCAACTTGTCATCTTATTTTCCTAACATCTCACAATTACAAACTCCTAAAATTGATTTTTTCATATTGCACAGCATAATCTACTCGAGACAATAGAATAAAACTTTTGCGTCTCAAGGGAGTACATGAAAGAAAAAAAAAACTATGTGCAATAAGCGAAATGTGCTTCAAAGTGCATTTTAAAATTAACCGATAGTACGTGTTATACGCGTCACAGACGTAGATGAGAAACAGAGCGCACTGATACTAATCTGCTGTATATCCCGTCACACACGCTATCAACCGCTAAAAACAACTTCATGCACTTGACTCGATTAATAACGTTCGTTTTACTAATATCGACGTTAAAGAGAGGTCGTACAATGAGCTATACTGTGGTGGTTAAATTCGGGCTCTACAATTTGGAATAAATTACGGATCGCCAGAGTATAAACGTCATTAGTACACCTTTCAATTTATTTGGCTCGTGCATATTTGCATTAGGCGGTTTGTAAAATAGTTATTGACAATTTTGATATCAGCCATCGTGTTTGCACAGCGGCACCGCGTTGCCACAGTCGCGTTTTCTGCTTTTACGGTAATAGACGCAAACACGTAATTTGTGCACGATGGCAAGATATACATATATGTGGTACATGTCAAAACGCGTGCGTGCGCACGTGATAAATTAAGAAATTCAAGTTATTTTCAATAACTATTCGGTATCGATACAAACTTAGTAGTCCGGTTACAATTATTTCGTGATATACAATCTGTTACGTCTGACAGCGAAATATCCTCTTTTGCGGCAACGAGATATTTTATCTCGCGAACAGCTGTGGTAATAACAAGATCTCGTTACTGACGTTGGATATAGTGAATCCTCGGTATCGTTGGCACGAAACCTCAGTGGATCATTAGGAGAGTCTTCCGGTTCTGCGCGAGAAACAAGACAAACCACCATAAACCATATTAAACAGCTATCATAAAACTCTCCGCTGAGTATATTTATACCGCTTGATTTCAAATCCGTGGAAGTTCTCCACCGTCCACCTTGGATACCCCAGCGATTCTAGCGGTCGTGTGTCGTATATATTTATTGAGACAGTAAACCGTAATTATGACCACCATAACCGGCTAACAAACCGCCGCGGCGTCTCTTCGTTGCGGATCACAAACTTTTTCGACCGGTCTCTCGCGTCTCTTTCTCGTTTCGGTCTCGTCTTTTTCCTATAAGGATATATAGTTCACGTTAGGTTTTTAAAATATGCTTATTTTTTTTTTCGTGCATATCGCGCGCGTTTTATTCCAAGTACGAGTCAACGAACTTACCGTCATCAAAAAAAAAAAAAAAAAACAAATACGTGAGCGACCACAGAACGGATTCGATAGATAATGTGACACTAACGACAACGACATGACTCGAGAAAACGCCAGTCTCGCTCTGACGCGGTCCGCTTCGCCCAACGGATTTAATGATTATTACCGTGTTGATGATTGCGCCATAAAACAACATATTGCCGTACCTGGAATTCCGCGGCGATATGAAACTTCAGCTAGCTCGTATAACTTCTAAGCGATAATAGAACCGCCCCGGTTTCCGGTTGTTCTATGTATATACATACATATACATGTACCGCTTAAACACATAAAAAGCCGTACATATACGTATTCATCACGATTTCACAATTTGTATTGTTATTCTAGATCGAAATCGTCAGCGAAGAGTGTGAGCTTTACTGTCGCAAGTGTTTGTGACCAGTGGGTGTAGTTTGAAAGGTCCTCGACACCTTGCCGACGCCGTGTCTCACTCCTTTGTTGTATGTACCACACGACCGTGCACATTCTCTCTCTTCACTCCCATTAATTAACTCCGCAGCGTACACGACCGCTCTCCTATTTTGAGAACGAGGAGCGCGTCCCCTGCGCTGTACCGGGCGCTCTACAACATCCGCTCTGCATTAATTGAATACGCTCGCGTTTACACGCGATATCCTGCTCGCGGCCTTCGCTTATATATATATATATATATACACGCGTGGCCAGAATATGCATTTTTCTAGAAAATTTCAAATTTATTCAATTCTTCCAGCGCGACCGCATCAGAATTCGCCGCGTTTGCGTGACACGCGGAAATATGAAGGGCAGAATGGAGAACTACGCCCGGTAGATCAAACATACAGTGATCAGGAGTATGTGTGTGAGAGCGAGAGAAGCAAATTAGAATCGAATTTCTTTTTAAGTGAATATACTTTTTGTATCTGAAGGAACTTTGGAAAAAGATTGCGATTTAAACCTGTATAAGTTTTTCAGAAGATTGAAAATTTCAATTAAATTAACGCAGTTGATTAAACCTGAGTTTTATATTAAATATAGATTTTGAAATGCTACGAATAATTCAAATAGAATCCATTTCTAAACATAAATATCGATGAAATGTCGCATCTATAACTTTCTTCTGCGAAATGTGTCGTAGCATTAAAATAATCATCCCGTTTGCGAATCACATCTGGTTAAAAAAAGAAAAGAAAGCACGAACGCGGCTTAATTATTCGATAAACAATGTCGTCGGTGAACAAAAGTCAGAGGTAACGGAGGAGAAGCGATCCATCGCATGTTTAACGAAGCGCAGCCGGCAGGGGTTTGTGGCGAACAAAGAGCTGCAATATTCGCGGGAAGCTACGGAGGAGAGTAAAGGAACGAGAGCGAACGGCGGCTAAAGAGGGCATCGCCGATTGTAGAAACGGTCGCAGTGCCACAAGAAACTGACTAACTGGTAATTAGCATATTCTCGGAATATTTCGGAAGCACGCGATGTTCCGGCCGCTCGTGCTCGGCAAAGTCTCGCAATCGTTTGGATTCCACCGAGAGGGAACTTCGTTACATCAAGCTGATTCTGGTATACAACTTGTACGGGTTGTTCGTGAATTCCAGCGAAATGATCGATTCCAAACGATAAATATAATTTCGAGGAAAAGCAATCTATTTATATATTTTCTTTGATAAAAGAAAAAACAAATATTTATCTTCAATAATTTTTTTATTCTCGTCCTCAATATATTTGTTTTCATTTACATATTATCATTTTTTACAACAAAGAAGTGTTTAATTTCCATACAATTTAATTAATATACATATTATTTTCATTATTATTTTATACACATTGATCTTATCAACATAAGCTTACATTAATTATTCAGACACTAATTACTATATCAAAAACATGATCATAGATTTTGCAAGAATTTTCAGGTTCACGTCTTCTTTCATCCAAGAATTGTTCTCTGTATATATATATTTTGTCGTCGACCCAAGTCGTCGTTGCAAAACCTGTCGTCCGTAGATGTACTGCTCCGAGGGATAAAACCTTCTTTCACCGACCGTACCTGATTATCCGTGCGTGTAATTGGGCCTAATTGGACACACATCGATCTGCGTATACGATATTCTGTCCCGCGACTCTGATCCACCACCAACGGAATCAAGCGGGTTACTTGCAACGCCCGTTTATTATGCGATTAATGACACGATGACTCAATTAAACGACAACGTGGCCGCGGAATTCAGACGCCTCGGAATCGATTCCTACGCTCGCGTACGCGTCATTTACGCCTTCGGTTTCGCGTGGCTATTTCATAATCGATCTGTTGTAACTGTCGTGCTTTATCCTACTTCCCGGTGAGTATCAGGAAGGGATTATCTATTATAAATGTGTGATCAGTAATGTCTTACAAAAAATAACGTCAATTTCTTCTTCTTTTTCACTCTTTTCTTATCGCGAGCATCTTCATAAAACAAATAAATGCTCCTTACTTTTTTTAATTAAACAAATGAACCACTTTTTATACATTTTCGAAAAAAATTAACAAAGAAGATATAAGAAGTCGCAAAATTTTAAAAGTTAACAAATATAACTATATAATTGCATTAATTGTAACGTTTAATTAATTGTCACATAGTTGTTACGATATGTGTCATTATGCAAAAATTTATACACAAGATTACTATCCGCTGTAATTGCCATTTGTACACGCGTAGGCGAGACGAAGAGAGCGCTCTTTCGCACGCGTGGAAGAGCATAGCTTGAATCTAACGAGCAAATACAGATCATATCAGCCATTATGTCCGCCCTATTACGGTGATTAAGCTGTGCTCGCGTATAATCGCGCGAGTCACGGAGTATTGTCCGCGAAGTGTCGCCGTGCTATCTCTTCTCGTTTCTCGGACTAAGGTGTGACGTGTCGTCTCTACAATCTCTTTTTTAAAGTGTCTCTCATATGGATGCGGCACATTTCTCTCTATCTAGATAATTTAGTGTATAATGAAATAGCAGGTGTGTAATTTACGTACACAATGTTAGAAAAACTTTTCTATTCTTTCTTTTTTTTTTCATACATATTGTAGTGTAGATATTTATTTGCTAAAGCGAGTGTCTTTTTACAAATTTTAACAATTTAATCAAAAGTTCGATTTTTTCTACGTTGTAAAAGAAAAAAAAAAAAAAAAAATATTGTTTTAAAAAGATAAATAATTCTTGCTTTGAAGCAAGTAATAAGCAGTATTGAGCGCAGATACTTCTCTAATCGCGAGCGGTTTGATAATTGAGGACTTGCCTTCCTCACTTTCGACGTTTCGTGAGCTCGATTCGCTACTGGATTAACGGCCGGCCGCTATTTGCCGCAAAAGGAACGAGATCCTACGTTTCGATTTACAAGCAGATAATTTCGTGGCTCGCGCTCTTCTGGGAAAACTGGTGGTGACCGATCGCTTTCACTCTGCGCCATTTACGATTGGTTCAAGGTTTTCGTTCTTTCCTTTTTTTTTTTTCTGTCCCCACGCTGCACCTGCAACACGAAAGAACACGGAAACGTGATTACGATGCTGGGACTGCGCACGTTCGATTCCAATAAGAGCGTACGCGAAGCGCGCAAAGAGGGTGCAAAAAAAGGGTACAGGTGAAGGGAATCATAAGAGGAGGATTTGAGCGCAAAGACACACAATGACGTTCTGATTTTCCTCAAAAGCACAGTACACTGTACTACTTTTGAGACTTAGAAAGTGTACAAGCAATAGACTCTAATTTGTAAATACGATAGAAACAAAAATAATTCGTTCACGAAATTAAAAGTATATTATTCAACGCATATGTTTCAACTGTGTGTAGGTAACGTTTATATCTGGTATAAATTTTTACATCTCTCTTTTTTTAGAGAGAAAAAAGAGATATAGCCTATACTTACAAAAAAACTTACCATTACACTCTTACGTGTATATCGTTCTAATATCTAATTGCCCTACGCATTCAATGCAGTAATTAAGTTGCGGCCATGCGCAATTTTGTTCCGTAATTGCACATTTCTTTATCTTAGAGAGCAATTAATCAGATCTACGTCGAGAATTAGAGGTCTCAAAAAAAAAATCTCTCTTTACGTTTATGAAAGAAAATTAACATACGCGCTTGAACGCGCCCGCGCGCGCGCGCGGGGTCTCGTGCTGACCGCGAGCGGTAAAAAGAAAATGCGACTTTGAGGGAAAAATGTCCAAGCCGATATGGTTTGCACTGGAAAGAAAAGGTGGCAGGTGATATGGCACGCGATACGAAAATTACGGTGGCATCGATCAATACATACAAGAATCGACAAAGGGGCAGCAGGCGCATCAATGGCGGCGATGCTAATTTTCAGTGCTCGCCCAGTACGGCGTTTTGCATTTATACCGAGAAGCTTTATGTACATGTGCGTGTGTCAGTTCCTAAAAAAAAAGATTTCGCGGTGAAGTAATTGAAACTTGCGAGGATCGAGACCTGACCATTCGCTGTGCGTGTCCTTACAATGTGTGCGCGGCACCGCTTTTTTTTTTTTTTTAGATTTATAACGACCGCTGATAAACGCGCTACTTTATGCCTAAGATGGGAATCGTGAATAGAATGTTTTAGCGACACAGCACGCAAAGCTTGCACTTTAATAATTAAACAAATTGTCTGCAAAATTTATTAGCCAAGTTATACATTGTGCTGCGCGTTAATGGATAAACGCGTAATAAATTAATGCCTTCTAATTTAGCAATTACACGGATCGATCTTTCGTTTCCGATAATTGTATGTCCCGATGGTGAACGATGACAGTATTTTCTGCGTTTAATTTACAATTAGTTTTTCGCGAAGAGAGAGAGAGAGAGAGATGATAATGATGATGAATGCTTTATTTATATAAGGGCGCCCTGGGATAACATCCCCTAAAGCGCCAGTCACATACAGAAAATAATTTGACAAAAAAAAAGTAATTTAATAGACACAATAATAATTCATAAAGTAATAATAATAAGAGTAATAGTAAATAATAGTAGAAAGTAAATGTGTACAATAAAAAGAATTAATAAAGAAATAACAATAAATAACGAAATAACAATAATTATATAAGAGAGAGAGAGAGAGAGAGAGAGAGAGAGAGAGAGAGAGAGAGAGTTGAGAGATGCTTTTGTCAAGTCCATAAAATTTATCGTTCTCTAATTCTTACATGATGATTTTGTATTTACGCGAAAGCATCAAATCACTAATCTAAAGTGACGACAAAGAGTTAAAGACCACATTTTGTTTTCGTGCACAATTTTACCATTAATCTTACCAATGATAAACCTGGCGGAAATTGCAACTTGATCAAACTGCAAACATGAGACACGCGAGTAACGCATTGTCACGTGATTATTATTCGTAGCGTCCGCCAATCACGCTATCTTCAACAAAAATCTCGAGCTGATTTCTCTCCTCGTACTATGATTAAAGTTTTTTAATGTTTTCAAAAAGTTGTGTAACACATTTTAGGAAAAAAAATAAAACTAATAATCCGCTCTTATGAATTAAAAATTAAGAAAATACAGCAAATATATTATTCTCTCTTCTATTAGTCAGATAGGTATATTGTTACCATTTTGTAGCTCAGAGAACGCACATTGTTCTCCGCTAACATCAAAAATAATTTAACAACAAACACTTTATATCGGTGACCTAAATCGCACGTCAAAACTTACTGTGCAGTCACATATGCGAACTAGCGTGATGACTATTGCAGTTAGACTTTTACAGCAAAAGATTTTACACACGCAATACGCACACACACACACACACACACACACAATGTCGAAAAAATCGACTTGAAATGCGCCGCGTCTAAGAACTGTCGATCTAACAATAAGTGTGACAGCTCCTCTACACCAGAAATCACTTCTGGCGAAGTGTACAATTCATCGGAATATCAGGGTGCGATGCGTCGCGACGGCGAGCGGCGCTCTACTCGACTTCGCATCCATAGGATGATCGTATGCCACCCTCGCGAAGAAACCCCTTTTTCATCGTACACGTTCGCCATAATTATGCTATAGTCCCGTTGCAAATTACTGCTCGGACGGGTGAAACGGATTAATGCAAGAAAGTTTCAGTTGACTTTTACGTTAACCCCGATCCGGTTAAAAAAAAAAAAATATTACACTCCAGGCGTAATAATGATCAGTTTATCTGTCACTAATATAAGTCTGTAACTTTTAATTATATTACTTTGATCTCTTTTTTTAATTATTACTTTGTTCTTTTTTTTCGTTAATGTTGGATAAAATATTTCTGTCTTTGAGTATCTTTAATTTTTCAACCCCTAATTTTTATAAAGAATCAAAATTACATTTGTTTACAAAAAGATCCCGAGCTTATATCTGCTAATGATAGAATTCGGCAAATACCTGTACAATAATTTACTCTTTTACGTATATTTCGACTTCGATAACGAAGACTCGAGAGTAAAGTAAGGACTTTGACGAGTGCGAGAGGGACAGGGATATGTCAAAGACGTTCGAGAGGAAGAAGAAAAAGAAAGTGCGGAGAAGGAGGAAAGGAAAAGGTGGCAGAAGAAGGAGAAGAAATACCTAACGCCGATCGAAGAGAGGGAGCCCCACCTCTTGCGAGAGCAATGCCGTGCCGAGACAGGCCCGTCGAATGTTAAGGAGACGCGGGGAGCGAGCATAACATCGTCTAACCTCACCTCACCTCCACTCTCGGTGGCCGCCGCGCGGCTGGCGATCTCGTGTATGATTTCCAGCCGGTTCGCCATTGGTTGGCGGGTCCGTGCGCGGTTACCGCCTCTACCATTAAACAAAACGCGCTGCGAGAGAAGAGGGACCAAATTAAAAATCGAAGGGGTTTGGGCCCGCAGCAGCATTTTCGGCCTTGCCACGGCATTGTTGTTGCGATTCGCTTGATCCTTTTGCAAGCATCTGCTTGTTTAGTAGCGGCCTGCCGATCCTGAAGCCGCACCTGAAATTATTCTCTTCACACGCGACCGTGAAGGAAAATATTTTCGGAATTCTGTCGCGGAAATGACATAATGAATAAGCACACTGTATGATATATCTTGCGCAGTAATTTTGGAGACCAAGATGTCCGATGATGTATTGGGGTGTATTTTTGGATTTGTTTTACACAATTGTTTATAAATTTACAATAGCGATTATATTTTCTCACTTTACCGTCGAGCTTCGTATTGTTATAGCTTGTATATTGATTTTTCTTTATATTAACTTGCAAAATTAGCTATTCGCATCGCCAGCTAGTTTAAAACAGTGCGGACTTTGTTTACGCTACGTCGCATATACTATCGTGATTGAAAGTGCAGGTTGAGTCGGTCGTGACCAGCGCATTCGGAGCATAACGCGATTGTACCCGCATACAATCACGGCGCGTCTTGAAAAATTCATATCGAAGCGTTCAGAACACAAACGACTGTTTCATTCATAATATTTTGCGCTGAGCAATTTAAGTATCGTCTCGTTCAATCTGAAAACACTTACGTTGGTTTTGCGCTTAAGAAAAGTTTGCGATAAAATCTCAGATTCTATGCTTTCTTTGCTTTTGCTTGGCTAAAAATTTTCATTCCTTCTCCATCAAGAAGTTAGCGTAAATGCTCGACTTCTGTTTTTATTGGCAAGTACAAATGAGCCTCAATAAATATCGAATTCTCGCCGAAGGTGGTCAAAGGGGAAGATGCCACTGCTATCGCGTCGAGAGAAAAGCGTGATACCGATACCTCGATATCTCTTAGGTTAAATCGTGGGGTTAACTTCTTCTCCGCCATGTCCTCTTCCTCACTCACGTACGATGCGCCGGGTTCAGGGAACAGGAGGTGGCGGAGGAAGAGGATCCAGCATTGTTCGCGGACAATGTAAGCATGTCCGGAACAAAGAGCGGTAATCGACCCGTGTAACATTTATAACGTAATGGGAGGGCCTCTCCGGCCCATAATAATATCAATTACTGGGCCCGAAGGAGCAAAGGAGACACCGCGGGGACGAAGAATGTAGGAAAGAGAGGCGACGAGGTTGGCGAACGCGGGTGGTGAGCCTTAGATCGAGGGGAGCGGATCGGCAACGCGGATTCGCGGATCTGTCGGGCAGAAAATTGACGACGAGGCCCTATTCTGCCTCTTCTCGGTCGGCCAGCTGTCTTCGGGATCGTAAGAGGACGCCGTGACGCACTCGTTAAGCATCGTAATCGGAGAGTAACAAGATTCGCGTGTGAAGCACGACGACTTCGTGATTCCCGATTGCCCCAGTGGTATATCCTGATGATACGCTATAGCTACATAAATTTTTTTCAATAATGCTTCCGCGCGATGGCCTCTTAACGCGTGTTTACTTGACCCTTTCACTTGACGGGATTTGATAAAGCAATATGTTTCTGTTTGATCATAAAAGTCTTACACATTTTTATACCATGCATACGGTTTCTTTGATGTATATTTACACATCCGCACTCTTAAGAAATTATTATTTTTGACAATTTTGAGAATGTTATAAGGAGCGCGCATTAATTAAAAGGCAGAAACTTGGCGCCGATAGTTTTGTTCGTATATCCCAGTAAAGTTTCGAAACGATGCGCGGAAATTAGAATACGATACTACGGAGATGATGATCCGCCGCCATGATTATTAGCATTAGGCGTCTGTCGCGCCTACGAATTTTGCGGGATCATTTTTGAGGTTCCTGAGATCGGCCGGTGTTGTTCAGGGCAGGTGGGGAGCGGCCACGATACCGACCAAGTATCATAGTTTTATTCTTTCCACGGTCGAGGAAAAAATGTAATTGGCTTGACCGAAATCTATCGCCGAGGGTGGAGGAGACCGCGCGTATGCAGGGGGATGCACGGGGATGCGAACGAGGGAGAAAAAGCGCTTGTGCGAAAGGGGCGACCTTTCGTAATAACAATGATTAGGACAACGCAACGGTTCGTAAAAAAAAAAAAAAAAAAAGAACAAGAGAAACCGAAGAGAGAATCGTGCACCACGAACGAAGCACCTTCGACTCCATCGCAAAATGGCGGCGGGCAGGGCGGCTCGCGCGAAACATCGTTGTAACAAAAGATTGATTCGGTTGCTAGAAAATACGATCTATTATATCTCTTGAAAAAACGTATATAAAATTCTTGTACACTTTTACATACTTCGGTAATAACCCATTGTCACCACACCTCAATCCAGTATACCTTGTCACCACACTGGTGAAATTTTGCACTTCGCATGTTTGAAGTTGAATAACTTTCCAGTAATAAGTTGATAAGTTAAAACTAGTAAAAATAGGAGTAAAAAATTCTCAGAAATTGAATGAAATTAGTTAAAAATGTCAGAAAAAAATTTTTCTTCATGAAAAATAAAAAATATAAAAAGAACTTTTTGAAAAAAATCGTGTCTTTTTCCAGTTTTGTTGGTGCACATATGCACTAGTGTGGTGACAACGGGATAATATAATTTAAAACAAAGGATTGAATTTTAATGATTACATAGTCCCGCAAAAATGTATTTTTTATTGTCTCATCCTCATCTCCTCACAATCACATATTTTTTCTTTTGATAATATTACTCTCTGTCACAAATATTATAAAAATATTTATGACAGAGAGTAATATCACACGAAGAAATTAATAAACGCGGAGAGAGTAACTCCGACGAAACGTTTAGCTGGTAATGTTTTTCTGACAGATGTGTACGGCGCATCAAGGTTTCTCTCGGCTGTCAAATCGGCGACGGTCAGCAGCGTAACGAGTGGGATGCGTGTCCCGCCGTGCTCTCGGCTTTCGTGCGCATTGCAACAGTTCGCAAGAAAGTGGAGCACTCCTGTCCCGTAACGTATGCACGCGATTTTCTGTCTCCTCCTCTCCTGTGTTTTGCCTCCTTTTTCGAGAATCGTTAAAAATCCAGTTTGTTGGCGCCACGTATAGTTTCGGACTTTCCGCGAAGCGCGCGCGTTGGAAAAAAAGCCCAGACAAGCGAGCAGCGCAGTTATGTCACTATTAAAAACGCATTAATCCCGAATTCTGTGGCTCGAATCGCGCGCTTTATGCCGATCGTATACGACCAGCGCTGACGGTTGCATAGCGCTCGCTAACCGAGACAATGTATATAGTTGCACGCGCGGTGCCATTACCGTATTCGCATTTTCGCTCGCGATGTTTAAGAAAGTCTTGCCGATTTCGACGAACGCATCGCAGTGCCGAAAAATCGACGGTCACTGTGTCATTCCTCGCAAATAAAATAAAAAGTTTTTATTGATTTAAAGTTTTCGTATTACCGCGACTACATGCTTCCAGTCTTTACATCAGCTAGGCAGGATACGCACAAAAAAATATTTTTTATCTATAAAAAAAAAAAAAAAATAATGCGAAAGATAAAAAACATTTTCCGCCTCGACGATGCTGAACGAGACGGAGTTTCAAGAAATCTGCGAAAAAGAGAGTTTGCATTTGTCATCGCGCGAGAATCCAACGATTGTTCTGCACTTTGAATTAAAAGGCAGCAATTCAGTCAACCCCAACGAGGGGCGGTGGACGGAATGGATGTAATATTACGAACGTCATTGACAACGAGAGAATAACGACCGATGTTGCCGTACTCGAAAGCGCGACGATGCGGTGCGGGAAAGCTGGGACTGCTTCTATAAAGCTCCGCTCGCCGTCACCGCCGCTAATGGCACTTCTCTCCAACCGACGAGGGAGAGATTTTAAGCTCGTTTCGCGGGAAAACTGTTGATTTTCCTCCGAATGAGGAGTTATTTTCTCGCTGCATCGTTTCTCAATCATCGATCGATCACACGCAAGCGCGCAAAAAATTGTGCGTTAAAAAAAAAGTGATTTACATCATATTTCACTGGATTGCGTTAAAACAGCGTGTGTTAAATAAAAATAGAACTCTATTCTTGTAAACCTCCGATCGATCAGTTTCGAATTCCCCGAAATATCACGAAGAGAAGCGAACACAGTAAAGACCAGTATTTAGTACTAGAAGATCGTTGTTTCGCTGAACCATTTTTAATAAGATCGCGGCACAAGACGATGCTTTACCGGTACGAGTCCTTTGTGGTCACTCATCCCCTTCTCATTTCTAATAATGCATCCCCCGTATAAAAAAAGTATCCACGGAGGAGTCAAAGCGAGGACGGAAAAAAGACGTGGCGTCGGCGGAACGGAATCAAGAGGGAGCGCGACGAGAGAGACACCCTTCCGCCTAATTTGATCGAAGCCTCATTATGAGCTTAGAGCTGATCGTCCCAGCAAACCTAGCATTAGTATAAACACGGAGTACCATTATCCGGGCCGTGGCGGTGGCCCGTTTTGAATACGAAAGGAGCAGAGATATTATGTTAATCGGCCGAGCGATATTACAATATGCGACCGATCGCCGCGTTGCTTTCTTTTCTCAGACACTTTTTTTCGGACTTTTCGCCCACGTATTTACGCAGCGTCGCATACACGCGTATACGCACACGTACGTATCTCCTTGGGGCGGGAAACTATATATGAGATGTAATATATAAAAAAAAAAGTAATTAATAAACGGAAGGAGAGAACGGCGCAGCGAGCTGTGTGCCCGCCGATGCTGCTGTCTCCCATGAATATTTATTTGGGTCAGACTCGGCTTGTTCGAGGTTGCCTCTTGACGCTTCGTTAAGCGCCCGACAAAGGGGCCCGATTGTCGGCCGTGCCCTTTTTAACTCCCATGAAGTAATTAGACGTCGCGAAGACATCCTATCTATATAGTCGTCGTCTGGTTCGCAGCGTTTGTCAGAATCCGAACGATGGGGTTGTCGAAAATGATCGACAAGAATGGAATCAACACAAATTCGAATTCGCGTCACTTTTCGCGTTTGTGATCCTCGCAGATCAGGACGATGTAAATTGTTCGGGAAAGGATTAATTGTTCGGTTGATGACGCTGATTGATTGAAAGATATAGATCTGTCAAACATTTCTTTATTTAATTATTTTGTATGAGAACTGACATGTACGCGCATATCAAGTAAGTATCAAAGTCTGTAACGCTCTTCAAATGTAAATCGTCGAAGTTGTTATGAAGTTGTACGTAAGTTGTAATTTTAATAGAATTAAAGCTTAAAATAGTATTAAAGTACAATCGCATAAATTCTTGATAACTTTTACTAAACTACACAATGTTTTGCGAATTAAAAACTAGAAAAAAAAAAGATCATCCTTTGACAAAAATGCTTTGAGAAAGAGAGGAAGAAGTACGAGCTTGTTAAAAAATATTTGCTCGCGCAATTACGCAGAGAAATAATTGTATAGATACATGCTAAATTCTTGGAAGTGATTTACGACACGACTTTCTGCGTATTAACGCGTCTTCGCTCGCGTGGGGCTATCAATTATTGAAGTAAGTTTAATTGCAATCACGTACGTAACCACCGCTGCAAATATATCCGCGGTCTGTACTTACAATTACATCACGAATTGTATAGTCTACAAGTCGAGAGAGCTAACGCGCGTAATTTTAGGTCTTGCCTCCTCTCATTGGTTATCTCTGAACATTATCGAAGTAGCAATCATTTTCAAATGTTAGCGCGAAACAATCCCCGCTATTGTTGCAATAATATCGATAGAAAATTACTAACATTTCCGATTGATTCTGCAATTGGGAATAATTTCATTTAATCTGAATTAATTTCTCATTATCGCTCGTCGTTTTGTAGCCGATCACTATAGCTAATCGATATGTGAGAAATACCGATTGATTGTCAGTATTATCGCCAATAAATATCACGCAATTCGGACAAACGTTTAACTCGAATTAATTTTTTTTTTTTATTAAAGAAAGCGATAATTTGCGAAATAATTTTTTATTAAATAAAGCGATAATTTGCGAAATAATCCGACTTGTAAATTTAATCAAAATTCTACTTTTTCATATGAATTTTCTCGCATGTTACTGACAGTTTAATTTTTAACGAAAAACACATGTCAGAATTTGCTCTTCTTTTTTAGTGATACATCATAGAAGCGCGCGTATCCTCTCGCGAAAATTGTGCAGTAGCTGTCTTCGAGTTCGAGCGGATTATAGGGGTGGCAGAGTTGAATGAAGGGTGTAGGAGGGTTCGGCTACTGAGGGATCGTTGTTGCCATGGTAACACCAACCCCGTCCTCTGGTCGTTTGCCATCCCCCTCGAGAGGGATTCCTCCGACAGGGAGGGCGCGATCCATATCTGCTAACGCGAAGTCACGTTTGAATGGCCATTTTGTATCTGACAACTATCGAAATATATTCCGAGTGTTGTCACATGTTCATCACTTGCGTATAATATATTTCAATACTATATAAATTTTGATTAAAAAGCTTCTTTATTTGTAACAAGTTTTAAATAAAAAAAGTTGATGTAAAATAAACTCTCTCTCTCTCTTTTTCTCATATTCTTCTTATAACAAATGCAGAATAATGCAAAAATACATGTTTGCGGTACAGTTTTTGCCTTTCCTGCCGTGCGCGTTTATTTCGAAGGAAATGAGAGACTGTTCATACATGAAGTATAAATATACAGTGCCATAATACTAGGCGCGGCATAGCGTAAAAAGTTAAGCTTCGCACATAAATGATGCATATACAAAAGAGACCGCGTGTCACAAAGTTGGTTGGGAAAAATCCTGAAACAAAAGAACGAGGAAATGGTGATTAAAAAACAATGTTGCATGTTGCTTCGTAATTACATGTTTCTCTATTTATGTAATCTCCACTGAGCTCTGACTTTGTGAATTTACACAGTGATGATACACATGGCCGCCGCGTATCATTTGATGCACTTGATACACATCGCGCCGCCACGATGCCTTTTAATATCCGAAGCCGCGCGAAGGCGAGAAAACAAAATTAGAGATAAAAAAATTAAGATGTTAAAAATTTGCGGAGAATTTTTGCTTTAGAAAATTTATATTACGTTTCCAATGTCTAAACTAATCCGAGAGAATACAGCGCGATATTTACGACAATTATCAATCAAGTTCAGTGGTTATCATCGCCGGTATCATCAAAACGCGAATCGTCGCGCGGTATCATTAAAAAAAAAACGAACGTAACAACAGTAGTTAGACCGTCAGCACCGATAATACCTCACGTGATTAATTATTTCACGACATTCGCACTTCGCGCGCAGATCATCGTGCGAGGAAGCGTCGCTCAATAATAAAAAACAATTGTTTCCAGCGCATTGAACCGATGTTCGCAAGGGTTGTACCGCAGAGTTTCAATGACTCTCCGAGTTCAACCCTACCTACACACCCGACCCGACGTTCTCTCGAGAACGCATAGGGGCGCACTGTCGCGACATGTCTGCATTGGTCCTCAAGCATCAATTTGGAGAGTCACCCTCTTACAATCTATTACGACGTTAAGAGGAAACAATCATACATATCGACAACTAAGAAAGAATGCGCTCAGATGAAATTGTGCAAAAAAAGAGAGAGAGCTGTTGAATCTTTTTGTCATCATCGCTTTGCTCTTTTTTTTATATATATATACGTACATTCTCAAAGCACTCAGACAATATTATGGCACTGATAGTCTCATTATATTAGTACGTAATACAAGACCGATCGCATAAGGTGTATAAATTGCTTTTAAGTGAAGGCGAAAACACATGTTTGCCCCCAGACACTTGATACGTTACGCATAAATATTCAAATTAACATAAATCCTTATTAAAAATATCTTTCTTGAAGTTTAAGTGGGTGTTTCTTCACGGACAAAAATTTGCACCTTAATGCGTTCTTCTTTTGCATACACGTGTACCTAATTTCTTATTCATTCACAAGTGCCCGAGTATACGTTACTGTATCTGACGCTCGATTACGCATGTAATAGCCTGCAAGCGAAAAAAAAAGCGAATAAGCGAAAAAGTGATTCTATTCATGGTGGTCACGACTTTACATCGCGTGCGTTCTGTGCCAACACAAAATGTAAAAGAAATTTAATTGTTTTACAGAGTGAAATTGTTTTCTTTTGCAATAACACTTGATCTCTCATTTTTATTTTTTGTGGCATACATATTTTTCATGTACATTTTGTTACAAAAATATATTTCTTATCGCTTCTGTTTGTTTGAAAAAAAACTCTTACTCTCTAACCCCCTATATTAAACTAATAAAAAAAAAAAAAAAAAAAAAAAAAAAAAAAAAAAAAAAAAAAAAATCCCTTCCATCGTGAACATTATAATATTCCAAACGACCCCTGATCTTTTCTATGATTATAGCCTCTCGCGCGGAGAACGAAAATCTCGATCGAACTATTTAAGCCGTCCTCAAAGAATCGTCCCTGGATGGGGGTTGAACCGGGCAAAGAAGGGGGGGGAGGAAGAGGGGAAAAGAAAGGGCGTATATACTTTTTCTTCGAGCTGCTCGAGGCAGAGCTGCGTGGTGGAGACCCATTTGCGATGCAGGTAACTCCACACCCCCCGAGATATCTTCCACCTTCGGCGGGCTGTTTCCTATATACGTGTGCGCACGCGGTGGGCGATGCACATGCAGTCCAGACGCGGGCACAACCTATCTGCCATGCACGATCGCTCGGTTGCATATAGGCCGAGACGCGCAGCACGTCATTACGCGCGCGGAAAGCAAAAAGACGAGCGCCTCGCGGCCGGCCAATCGCCGTTCGCGTGCTAATGAATCTGAACCGGCCCGACCAATGGCGGGACCCACGTACACCGCTCCCGCTTGTGTTGCCCGATGTAACCCTCGCAGCTACGTCGCGGAACCAAGCCAAGGGTGTGGTGCCCTTCGATCGGGCACTCGAGCATTGCACGAGATCGGGGAGGTTTTACGGCGCGATTTTTCGACTGATAATGTTCGCTGCGTTAACCTATCAAAATTATTGATGCCGTAATAACGATAAACGCAGCATCGGTTGATTAGATTCAAAATGGTTACACATTGAAGTTAATTAAGTTTCCGCGTACATATACGTTTTATACTACATGAGGGGAAAATAGACTTTTTTTTTTTTTATCTACATCAGATAAATGTTGAAAGACTGAGGGTATTCTCGATGTCATCCCCTGCTATATCAAAATTGCTATACGATGGCACGTCGAGAAAACCAGAAAAACCGCTTCTACGGTGGGATACTATTATAATATAAAACCTGACGTTGAAATATAATTAACCATGAAAATTGTCCTGCGTGTGGCTCACACGAGCAATGTGAAACGCACGAACAGTCGCTTAAAAATTAATTTGCATCATCAATAACTAACTGTGCTTCGTCCCTGAGGCCACCCTAGAGATATATTATACGTATAGAGATATATATTATAGCGAACTGATGTCGAGAAACGCTCATGCGACTATGTGCGCGATTTTTATTGCTGCTCATCTCTATCCCATGTACGTAAATTATGATCTCTCCCATCGACAATATTACGTAAGAGCAATAAACTTAAATTTTCATTTAAATCCTCGTATAGATGCACATTGAATCTCCTCCCACGCTCTTCTCCAAGTAGTCGTTATTCCAACTCCTCCGATATTACTCATTCACGTGGTTAAACCGAGTTTAACGAATCACACGAGGAACGTTTCGTCTTTTGAAAACGCGTATCTTCTCACATCTTGGAAAAAAAGCAAAAATGCGAATTGAAGAATGGAGAATTTGCGTCAAAAAATCATCCGTGCGTTTATCTCGGCTTCTAAACTACGTATCAAACGTATCGCGCTACGTGCGCGCTACGATCAAGGAGCTCAAAGACCAAGATATCTCGAACTTCGAAAATGTTTCTCTTACCCCCTTATGTGACATACATACAAAGTGCCTGCACGCCGCGCGTGCACAAACACCCGGGCATTGCCGTGTGCAACAACGGCTCTCGCGCTCGATGCATGTGCATATACGCGCTGTGTGCATCGCCGCCGCGGTAGAGAGCGGCGCGGTACAACGGAGTCGGAGAGGCGCTCAGGGCTATCATTATGGCGGCAGTAGACACTCCCTCCTTATCGCCGGTTTCCAACACGAGTCCCAGACGAACGAACGAACGAACGAACGCTCGCAGCTTCGCTCGCTCGCCATCATTATGTTTTCCGCGGCGAGCAAGAACGCACTACGCCGAGAGAGAGAGAGAGAGGAGAGAGAAAGCGAGAGAACTGCATTTCCGTATACATGTCTTTGAATGTGCATGTGCGAGCGCGCGAACGCGCAAGAGCGTGCATGCCGCAATGGAGAAGAGACGAGCGCATGTGCACGGGCGTGGATACTAACGCGGCCAGCATCGAGTCGTATTTTCTGTCTTTTTTTCTTTTATTTCCGTAAATATACGTCCGCGTATTCTCGTTGAATCTTCTCGTAGCCGGTACTTTGGAGAAAGGCGCCTAGTCCAGGTGGAAAGTAACCTGGTGGAAAGAAGTAGATAGACGAGGGTTTGGCAACTACACGTTTTCCCATCGCTTCTTTTCTCTTATAACAAACTTTCTTACAGATATATCGCACACAAGCTCTAAACTATGAATAATACAATATTTTATTGTAATATTATTAATTAAATTGAAGCAAAACTCTTCGTAACTAAAAATAAAAGAATCTTCCGTAAAAGATGGGCTTCTGAACTTTGCGGCGCGTTTTACCTTTGTTACAAAACAACGTATAAACAGGCTGTGCGTGTAATATGTTTTTTGCGCGAAACAAGAAAGTTATACCGTGAAAAATTTATATTTCACGAAACGTTATTTCCTACGGCAGAGTGTACCGGTATCAATGTAATTCCCAATTCTAGAAAAACAGCAATCATTCGCAACGGCAGAAGAACCGCTATTCGCCGTAAGAATAACATGGCGGATAAGGAGGTATCGATGATGTTAGCGCACGAGATATGAATTAGATTCAGTTAGTGCGGCTCGTATAAAGCTTTCTTACTCTTTTTTTTTTACGACAACAGAAATTACAGTGCATATAAATATACAACATACGTGTACGCGTATATAGACATGCAGTAGCGGTGCGTATATACGATCGCAACACGCACGAATGGCACACACGGGTGTGGACCGAGAACGCGGTCACCATTGAGTCGTACGTTCTTTCATTTCCTTAAACACAGCTCGGCGAGCTCTGATACTTTGTAATCGATAGTTGTGAGAAAGAGGCATAAGCATGCAGTAGAAACTGGACTGACCGGAATGGCAGACCGTGGAAGCGCGGACGTCTGTCATTATTGCGAATGATAATGGTTGCTTAGCGTAGCGGTTTAGTTGTAGCGCTGACGTTTGCTCTCTTAAGGGAAAAAACAAGATTTAGCAAGAAAACACGGACTTCTGGCAATTCGAAGATTTTGTCCTCACTCCCCACGTGTATATCCCGCATACATTTTGAATTGAAGTTTAATATATCGGGCGACTTAAAACAAAAAAACAAAAAGTAATTACATTCTGTCCGCTTGTATTTAGTTAGAGACAATTTTGTTGTTGCGTGAAAAAATATCCCATAAGTTAAAAAAAAAAATTTAATGTTTCGCGCGATCGGTATCATTTAATAGCACACGTGTGTACTTTCGCGGAAATCGCGCTCGTTCATCGCGCTCTATTCTTTCTAATCTTTGCAAGACATTTTTTTAGCGTTCATCGATGACGATTACACATCAAGCCAAATTATTGGAAATCGATTCACCTTCCGCCGAAGAAAATCGTAGTTTCACCAAAAAGATCGCACGAGATAACGCTTGATCGCGTAACGCGTATACAACGATTAAATACAACAGGCGCGATAGTTATAATCCGAGATCGAGATAATACACTGAAAAACGATCGACTTTGCGGCGTTTCGCGAGCGTGAAAATAATCGCTCGGAGTGTGCGCTATCGTTTCCGCTATCACCGCACGATCTAAAAAGCATAACACATCAACGAGATTGATTCTAATGGCGATTTTCTTGTCAATTGCGTTAAAAAATCTTGACGTTCACGATATCTACACACAATTATTGTGATTTACTTGCTCTTCGAGTAATGTCACTTACAAGTTTGTCAAAGTGTTCGCGCCGCTCAGTTTTTTTGTATTCATTTGAGATGCAGTCAGTATATCGAGAGGTATTATTACATATGTCCGTGTGATTATCGAGAAATCCAATACCGCCTGTGTTATTATTATTATTTTTTGTTGTAATAAATACTGTTTTCATAATTTTTTGATATCGAATAAATTTATCGAACTTACGCGACGTGTCTTCTACATTTTACGTAAGAAGATAATCCTTACCTTCCGACGAATTTCTCTCCCGCTCTTGGTTCTTGCGAAATGTTGTTTCTCGGCGGTCATTCGGTGGAGTCAGGGATGTCCTTCGAAGTCGGGCAGACGGCAGAAATTCGCAGGTATATCCGCAAATGATCGGTTCTCAAGCGACAATTATTGTTCAACTCTTAAGTCGTAAACGTTGCGGAGCTCTCTCGTTCGGATTTCAAAGTTTCGCGGGCGTCTCGGCGCGATGCCAGTGTCTGCGACAGCTGAAGCGAAATATATCGAAAGCGATTATTACAGCTTGTAATTGCTACGGATCGGAAGTTAAAAAAAAAAAAAATATTCTTTGCAATCCTGCCGTTCTAATAAATTTATCCGTCGGAATCTACGATACGTTGCAATATTTGTTCTAATTTTCTGATAGGTTTTTTTAACGAAATGTCTTTCTGTATAAAACGTGTGCTACATCATTCTGCGGCACAGCTCAAAGAGACGAGTCTTCCCAGTCTGTAGAGTATCATTTAACGTGACACTTCGCGTTAAAGCTGACATTTCAAAGATGCAATGCGGATTTTGTCTGGTTATGCAATCAAAGTGACATCCTAGCGCATAAAATCTCCGTGTTACGCAACGAATACACACACGTGCTACGCGTCACTTCGAACGCTTCGACATTTTTTCATACAAACGTAACGATAGAATCGATTGATATAATCACCTGGCAAGAGATAATTTTCTTCTTCTTCCTTGTCCAATTTGCGATACACGAGAAATTCCTTGATGAAAAGATATCCGTCTCTTACGCAATCATTCGCAACTCTGCTCTTCAACAGAAAATGCCCGCAATAATTCAATCTCTCTCGGTTTTCTTTCCTGCACAGAATTGTTTTCTTCAAAATCTAGATTTATATATTTATCTTTGCGCTTTATTTATCTTATTTATTTGTATAAGATTTATCGTGCGCGCGGCTGTAAACAGAATACGCATTTTGTCAGTAAGCATTGATAGGCATTGAATATCGAAGGAAAAGTTTCGAAATCGACAAACCTGAACACGGTAGTATCGAACAACAGCGGTGAGTGTACGTGCATCTAGAACACGACATGTGTGCCATGCAAAACGTTACAACTCTATCGGCATACAACACGCACGAGAGAGGAGGCCTTTTCACTGGAACTCGTCGAGGGCCACTCTAAACATAGCCACGACAATGCTGTGTAACGTTGCGCGTACGGTCGACGATACATCACCGCAATAGATCCACAAATAAGTTAACAGAAACGCAACTAGTGTCCCTATTCGGTGCATTTTTTATGTACTAGACATTGATGTTAATATTTGAATAAAATTGTCGGCACTCAAACTTCTCTTCATTTGTCATAATCAACAAGATTTAATTAATTATTGTATCAAAATATACCGAACCACATCCTTTTTCAATGAGCAGCTTCATTACATGCTGCATCTACGCAACACACGGCCGCCATTTTTCATCGCACAACACACTCGTGTCACGTGAAGATTGAATGAGAGATCTACGGCAAGAGCCGACTCGAAGAAGCGAATGTCGCGGTTCACTTTCGGAAAGAAGTATCGCGATAACGTGACGCGGATGTGCCGGAAGTGTGTCCCCGATGCGGCCTCCGGTAACTTTCTTCCCAACCGCTACTTTTTTTTTTTTTTTTTCCGTCGCGACTGACCGCCATGTCTCCCGGGGTCACTCACACTACGAAGAAAGTTCTCCACCGCAAAATCGAACGCGGAGGAAGTGCGAACGAAGAAGAGGAAACGCGCACCGCCGGTGCAAGCGGGAGCATGTGACAATCCGCTCGCATCGAGGACCGAGGAGAGACTCTATAAGGTGGTTTCCATCCCCCAATAGCGCGGCTGGCGCGCTGGCGAACCCGACGCTGCAATCATTCCCCGGTAATGATTGTCATTACCGGGCACGGGAGGGCGAGCGAGAGCGGGTGGACGAACGGAGCAGAGGGATTGGCCTGCATTGCGATTGCGTTTCTGTCTGGTCCCATTGGCCGACAAACTGCGACTACGGACGCGTCTGTCCCCCGGTGGACGTCGGCGACTTGCATCGCCGAGGGTGGTGGAGAGGCTAAGTAATTCCCCTTTTTTGGGCGATCTTCATTTGATAGAGATCGACCGTAATCGCGGGCTTCGATTGTTAAGCCGCAAGTACTTTCAGGGAGGGATTCTGGTTCGATAAAGATTGTGTTTATCGATTTTTGCTGCTTCGTAAAGAGAAGACAGAGCTCGGACCTGTTTTTTTTTTTTTTTTGCAGGCGGTCGATTTTGATTAAAGAGTCGAGAACTGCAGCTTGTTGACGAAATATGAATGCAGCTCTTTATAAAGAGATGAAAACATTTCAAGCCTCTGCTTCGAACGCGTGAAAAACAAAACTATTAAAAAATTATCTTATGAATTGAACGCGTACAGAATTTTGGCAAACATTTACCAGCGGACTTTTTCAAGATTATAAAGTAGAAAAATATAATAAAGAATTATATTTCAATTACTGACGTTGTATATCATCACACAAAACAGTTATTGAAAGTCACGTAATTGTTTCGATAACGTTGAAAATTTATGCAGCAACTGTTTTGCCGCAACTGTGACATCTAGGAGAAACTTATTGCTCCGAGCGAAAGCAACCCTCGCTCGTCCGCATCTTGTCCCGCGCCCATTCATTACGTAGCACTCACGTGTGGCCATTGAGCGGAATGCAAGTAGCGAATTAACCCGAGATGCCCGGCTAACTTTTCTGAATGGGAGATTACCGACTCGTGCGTTCGCAGAATCGTTCAGTATCTTTGCTAATGTCTGCCTCGCGTTGCATCGATTTCTTTCTCGACGTCATCGATAATGAACGCGCGATTCAGTCAGCGACCTATACCTGTGCCGATGTTCTTTCCCACGGATAAACGGACTGGAATATACGCTATAAAAAAAAGATCTGTCTCAGATTGTGTTTATTATTTTCTATACTAATCTCTTGTTGAAAGCACAAACTGTCACGAAATAAATTGCTGCTTTTAAAATTTTAAATGAATTAATTTTTAGCAATTTTATAACGCTCATGTTTAAATCATTCATTTTTTAAATATTGTTCAAAATGAAAGTTGTCGATTGCGATCGTTAAGTGCGCGCTTAATAGACTTTGCTGAACCAAAAACGTTTTATCAAATCGATAAATCGGCTACGCGGATTTGAAGTGTCGACGAAAAGAATGAAAGTCGACCGGGGGGTAAGAGACGCGGAGACCAAAAGAACACATCAAAGCAACAGATATCACAAGGAGAGGGGAGGAGGGTTGCCTTTCATGGCAACCATTATCGCGTTACTTTCACGTGGCCGAACATCATTTGCCTCACACCCCCGCGATGATTTGAGGGCAACCGACTCAACCCCTCGCGGATTGTTGAGACCATTATGTTGCAGCAAGTCGATCCGTTGTTAAGTTCACTATTGAATCAATCTGGCGATATACGAAAAGCTTCTAAACACTATAACAGCTCAAAATTGACGTATTACATTCTAGATACAGATCTACAGATTATGTTATTAGAAAGTTAGTTTAGTCCATTAATTATTTCACGAAAGACAGTTGAGTTGTTGCTTGAAAATCCTCAACACTTTTATTTGTTTTACAACGACTCAAAAATCATTGAAGAGAAGATCATATGTGATGTTAAAATTGCAACTAAGCACACAAATTATTGATGAAACACTTATCTAAATAGAAAAAACGTAGAAAAAAAACATGGGACGCTTATTCATATACAAAATTTACGCTTGCAGGGTTAACTCTTTATCGCGACATCTATTCTTTCGTTTTCTTAAAAGCACAACATTCGCGTCCGCGATGCATTTCCGCAAAGTGCTCTGTACACTTTCCGAGGCGGGACGGAAAAAATCAGTCTGTGTCGCCTTTAAAATCCACGCGGAGGAAGAAAATCGGCCGAACGATCTCTCACGCTCGATTATCTTCGCGGGCAACATTACCGACCCATTAGGACCGCAGGCTCGCGATGACACTCTCGCCGCGCCGTCTGCTCGCATCGGACTCGAAATTCCGCAGCGTAGGCGGACGCGGCGAAATGGGCTCGTACTCCCTTCTGAGAGTCTCCTTTCCACCTCGTCTTCATCCTTATCCTCTTCTCTTACGCTATCGCGAGTTGCGTCGTCGCTCCTCGCGCGCCGACCGCATTAAGCACTTCGCAACGACAATTTACGATACATTTGCCGGGTGCACACGCGTGCGACTTCGCGCTTTATCTCCTCACGTAAAATTTCCCGAAGAAGGGTGGTGAATTTTTCCACCCATCGACCATACCTTAAATTCACTATGTTCGCTTAACGTCCTTACTTCCTGCTCGCAGAAGTGACATGTACTTCTTTTTTTTTATGGATATAGGGATGTCATTTACCGCACAAGAAGAATGCTACGCAGTAATTTTGAGAAGTAAATGTAAGTTACAGCAGTTACACACGCATAGTTCATGTGTATTCATTTTTTAAATATATATTTCTCAATAATTGTCATATACTATACCATATAATTATCACATATATAAGTTAAAACATATTGAACTTTTACACTAAAATATTTATTTATGATGTTTTATAAGATATGGTTGGTCTAAGCCGCGGGTGTTTATAGCTTTGTAATAGCAGACGATAATTGACCGTATCCCTCAAAAAGCGCCTATCAGCGCTCGAATTACAAAGCTTGCTTTCCGGGCGCGCGGCGGCGGCGCCGAGTAGGAACCCACGAAAGTTGTAACTCGAGCAACGAATACGCTCGCGGATTGTTAATTAGGAGGCCCAAGTTTGCGAGGTAATCAGGAATCGCATTTCACCGGTGTACCGATGTGCCGCGCACGAAGTCGATTCATCAGCGGGGTGAACGGTTGTCATGGGGATGCGACCCGCCCCCATCTACCAACCCCATGCAAACCTGCGCATTTCTCGAAAACCGTTTCCCTCGCTCTTCGAATGCACGCGAGAACGCAGTTCCTTCAGATATATGACCGCGAAATTTCCCTTCGCGCCGTTTGCTTTCCTAATTACAGTTTGTGTGTGACTATCTCTCGAGACGAATATCATTCCGTACACTGTTTAAGAATAATGAATATGCAATATATATACGATAGATATATATGTTTGGAAGACACACGGTCAATACGTGAAGGGGGGAGGTACAAGTGTATTTTTTCTAAAACTATAAAAAAAAGTAATAGTAATTAATTTTAAAGAGAAACACTTAAATGTGTTTCTGATTAACTCAAATGATGACATCTTTATGAAAGATATCAAACTAGATAACTTCCAATTACGCGAAACAAAAGGGATGCAGGTGAAACAACATCATAAAAAAAATGGCTTCGTCATACCGCAGCATCTTGAACACTTCTCGCGCGCGAGAGGAGTCTCTAAAAGCTTTCCCAAATTTAAGGTCTCGTAATAATCTCTCACAAAAGTCAGCGTCTTTTGGGGGATAGTTATAAGAGGAACGTTTATCGGATATAACGATCTCGTTCGCACGAGGATTTCCCGAGATACTGATCTGTGTGAGCTAATCCGCACTTGAGATGAATTAAAATTCGTTAAAATAATTCCTAGTTTCGACAGTTTTGCTTTAGATAATCTTTTCGAAAAGTAAACGTGTTTGATTTTGTATTACATATATTACGCTAATATAACCAAACCTTGTATATATTATTTGAACAATTTCCAAAGAGAAAGAACTTTTCTAAAGTTCTTTTGTATTTTGCGTGTATTTAATTATTATTTTGTAGCATTATCTAGTCGGCCTTTTCTTGTTTCACTTTCATATGGTTTATTATTAGATAGATTATAAATTAGACTAGTGATCGGTCTAATTTATTATCACCTTTAAGAGTAGTCATCCGGTTGGAAAAGCGCCTACATCGATTTTAATCCACTAAGTATCTATAATTATACGACGAACGCGGACAGACACATGAAATTAATTACTTCCGGCGCCAGGCAAACCTTCGGATTCCTATTTTGGTATTGAATGACGATCCGTTTCTTCCTATGCAAGAAAACCGTGTCGCTAATTCTTTTTTTTTCTTTCTTATCTTATATATACTCCTTTTATCAATACGATCCCACGATCTCACGATCCCTATAGCGATGTACTTCTTGAAAAGATACTTCTATAATGGCTGACTTAGCTTGATTTTCTTAAACAATACATTCTAAATTTCTTAATATTCTACAGGTTTTTTACTTGAGTTGTCAAATGAATGAATTGTCTAAAATTATATTGTCACTGATGAAAAAGGGTTCATTAAATTTTATTCAACATTACTTGCATACAACAATTACAAATACCTGTAATGCGAGTATATAACTAATAAAAAAAAAAGTACATATAAAGACGTTCATATAATTATTAAAAGTGATCGAAATTGAATTATTTGCATAAATTAGAGTGTTTAAATGTGTATTAAAAAAATTCAGTGTCGAAAGAATTAATACACTGTAATATATCTTCCACCTGTCGTCACATCATGAATTACATTGTACCTACAGATTATATTGCATCGTTTTCTTTTCTTCGGAGTTATACGGGGCGAGGGCCCAACGTTGCTTCTCTCCGTTCGGCTCAATACGCTCGAACCACCGAGATGAGAAGAGACCCCTGCTGCGTGTTGTCGACTACCCGGCTACCTGCCGTCCTCTCTCGAGGTCCGCCTAAGGCTTCGCATTCATCATCGCGGACCACCTCCGGTGACACACAACGTATCGAGATTAACGCGGCGTCCGGCAGCTTCTTCTTACGCTTTATCGAAATTCCACCATGACCGCTATTCCGTCTCTTCCGCTCCCTTCCTGTTCTTTTTACACTTTCATGAGATTAATTGTGTCGCGATATCTATCGCGCACATTTAAAAAAAATTCATCTTGCGCACTAAAAGACAATATAACAAATATCTTCACGCGTTTTCTCTTATGATGTCGAATTGACGATCTGACAATTTACTCAGAATAATAAAAGGTTTGATTCTATTAAATGATAAGCTGTGAGACGCACATTGGCATCGAATAACAGTGATATTTATCGTAACACTCGTTTCGGAAAAAATTCTACATTAATGTTCGGCGAAAGAGATGACGGTGGTTAATAACATTGTACGACGTGAATTCACTGCGGAACCGGTCGGCAACGGAAAAGAAACCCTCGCGGAGCGGAGATTGATGCACGACATCGTAGTTAATCCTTTTTCCCAGCCGCGGTATCGTGTATCGTTCGGTGTACTTACATATACGCGTAATCTCTAATATGCATAAACAAGATTGATGGGCCCCACGTGTACGGCAAGATTCTGAACGGAAAACTTCCGTAAGAAGAGAACGTCCTTCGGCCCTGAGGACACCGCCGATGCCGCCAGGCGAGGATTAATCCTTCTTCCAGGATTTTTCATTGTCGACATCGACCGTTCCATGAACCCAATAATTACGCGCGCTCGATCGGCTCGACCTCGGTGGCGAAACGACAAGCGTTATGTCTCTTGCCGTGTCGCCTTTTCTGCATAAACCGCGGAAGGATGTTTCGCATAATGAGAGCGTTCCGACAGTGGTCGCGTGATAATGCAGATAATTAGAATGCCCGAACGAGGCAATGCGTGCGTGAAAAATTAAAAAAATCTTAAAAAAAAATTCAGGAGTATTTTTAGAAGAGCGCTTAATGGGGCAGATTTCATGTCTTTTCCATGTCTAAAGTCGATAAATTATAGCAAATATCGACCCGCATTTTAGTGGCTAACAAGACAGTGCAATTTTATGTTTGATTGACAGAATATACCGTATGATATTTAATATAATTAGTGGCACTTGAATTTATGTGGCACGTAAAAGGATAAAAATATTATTTCTTTCAAACACAATTTCCACTTGTTGAATAAGTTTTATGTGTTTTATTATATGACGCGTACGCAACATTCCATAAAGTTCTTATCGTACGTGCTTCAGCACGCATCTTTTCCTCGATCAAGCTTAACAAATAGCGTCTTGAAATTACACCGCGCCGAAGAAAGAGAATCAAATTTGACGCGCTTGCCGCGCGACAATTCGACTTATCGATTAATCCCGGCTGCCGGCCGTCCTGCAGGAAGATCCATGATTTCTCTCGGTAATAAACGTAATTACAAATTTAACGCATTCGACGCTTCGAGTTGTTGTAGATACGCGCGTGCCCTGCGTACATGTACGCAGATGAAGCGCGTCGAATCGCTGAAGAATCGAGAACCTTCGTCGTTCGAAAAAAAAAAAGAAATCGTCAGAGAAGGATGAGGATGACGAGATCGGGACAAAGGGCGCGCGACTTAGTTCCGCATGGACCTTTGACGACCACCGTGCGTTGACGTACGTCCCTCATCCTCATCCAGTCTTTTTGTGTATTCGTCCGCCACCACGTCTCTCTCTCTTTCTCTACGTCGCGTTTTCCATCTCGCGCTTCCGCCGCGAGCTACACGAGCCCGCCACGGCGATGACGATGATTAATCGTCGCACCTTTGTCTCGCGATAATGAGATTTCGGTTTGCGCAACGCATTCACCTGCAGGAGCCACTCTCCTCTTCCTCCCTATCTCAGATTGTTCGACATCCCCACCTCGAACCGATGATGGAACGGCGGTCGGTCTTCGTGGAGTCGCGATCTATTCGCTATTAGGAATATCAAAGAGAGCCTTAGAAAGAAATCCGACGAGAAAACTTGTAAATTACGAGATGCTACGCGAGTGTCATTAGGGTACCGATCCTGTCTCACAGGAGCCGGTCACGTGATCGCGCGGTTGAATTATCGGGTCGGAAAAAGTTGTTCACACGCGCGATAACCGCACTTCTCCATTTATTATGTCGAAATATAAGTATCGCACCCGGGAATGGTTTTTGCCTCCGAATAGCTAATCCGAACGTGCGAGGAGAAAAAAAATCGAGAATCGAAAAGTGTGAAAAAATTCACTCAGATGTTTCTCTCGTTGAGGTAATCGCGCAATTAGCATAATACGTACAACGTGTGGCTCAAAAAAGTGAAATCATTTTCCTCGAAGGTTTATCGAGAGGCACGTGAAAGGAGCGAAGGCTCTCTAATTGCGTCCGCGCGTATGCTTATAGTCTGTGCGGAGTCGCTGCTAAGGAAGCGAGCATGTGCATATGTATATATATATATACATTTTGTGTATATATATATACAATATATATATACAGATGCTCACATCCCGTACTCGAGACGCGAACGCAAGGAAGCGTGGAACATTTGACTACGGGCTGTCAGAGTGTCAGCCAAGCCCATCCTCTTTCGCAACGTAGGAAATATTGTAATTGTCCGCGCGGAGTTTCCTCCGTGACATACGCCACCCGAACATTACCCGATTCGATTCCCAAGAGGTTCATAAACCTCTCCCGTGTCCTTGAAAAAACGAACGCGAGGTTACATCTGCGTCTTTGAAAATCAAACTTACAATTTTTGATCGCGATATAAATAAGAATCTCGTAGTTTTTTTATTTCACATGTGTCAAAGCTGCTAATGTAGTAACTTTTATACACGTATATAGATGTCTTCTTCAATTTGCCTTCTAAAATAACAAAGTCCGTTTCGAAAAAAAAAAAAAAAAAACTAAATAAGTTCTCTAGTGAAAATATATAAAATTGCAGATATATCTGTACATTTTTCTCTTGAGTCGTAGTTTTCGCATTCCGCGTGCGCGCTTCCTCCGCTCGTTCCCATAGATTCGGACGAAGCGAAGAGATGAATCACGCGGCGACAAAAAGGAGGAAGAGGAGCGGAAGGATTGAGAAACGCGAGGAACACGGTGCTCCGTTTGTACAGGCATGTCACAAGGGAACCGATTGTTCTCTTCTCTTGTTTCCTTTTTTTTTCCTAAAATAAAAGGCGCGTGGAGTTAAAAGATTCGTCACCTCGTCGGTCGGCACCTGCAAAGCGATTTCTCCTCCGAAATCGGCAATCGATTGTTCGATAATATCGGACTCATTTGTCAACCACGACGAACCGTTTAAATGTAAATAAAGCAAAGCAGTCATACACAGGCGGCTGATCGTCACGCGGCGTCGGAAAGTCTGCAACGAAAAGTCGGACACAATATTCTTTGAGCACACGATCTCTATGTGTATATATTTCTCAGAATAGAAATTTCTTAATCTGTGTCGTGACTGAGCCATTTGCCAGGTAACTTTGACGACAAGAACTTTAAATGTAATATATACGTTTTTATACAAATTTTTATTAATTTCTTTCTACATATTGGATATATTGCTCGCATAACTCGCTTCTTCTTGCTTTTTGTTCTCGTCTATACATGAAAAAAGAAAAGCAACAAATTCCCGCAGCGAGTGTCTATTTTTTTTTCTTTTCTAAGACGAACGTAGCCGACGAATCAAACAGAGAGAGAGGAACAATGCGTCAAGATGAATAACGTATTTAAAAAAAAAAAAAAAATAGTAAATTAACACTCTCTCGTGGGGGTATCTTTCTCAAAGTAGCGCCGCCATTGTACTCACCATGCCACGTAGCTACCGTTAATTATGGCACGCCGCCGTTGTGTGTGCCCTGGCGTGGAATCACGGCGCATCACTCTCCGCGTCGATTCAGACGTTCAACTTGATAATCACGCGAGAAAAAAAAAAGAACCCTTCGAAGAGAAACCGACAGATATACGGACAGAGAGGAAGGAAAAACTTGTTATTTTTTTCACAATAAGAGATAAAACAAATTGCGCTTCTTGTGCGATTCTTTTATTTCATTGTTTCAAATGGTGTGAAGCGCAGTCGCAATTATCTATGATAACAATGCAAACAACATTGAATTAAGTGAATATCATGAAAATAAAATTTAAATTAGAAGAAAAATATAGTATATCAACGACTTCTCCCTGACTTAAGAGAAATGTCGTACGATCTTTTCAGAAGATAAACCAGCGGTAATCCGTTTCCCCAAAATAGGAAAAGTTGAAAGCGTGACTCTCCCTTCCCGATCTCATCTCTCCTTTCCGTGTTCATCGCTGTTCGTTTCCATCGTTCTCCCTTGACCAGTTTCTTCACTCCGATCCGACACGGAGATTCAGGAGAGATTGTTTAGTCGCAGATTTCTACCTACCTGCGACTTTCTTCAACTATACATTCTCATATTACATATAAAGAGTAAACTGGAAACACACAAGTGGCACTACCTATATTTACAACTCCAGCGATTTGTCTGTGCGGACTACAGAGACTATTTGTGCCTGAACTCTCATCTAAGATCATTCTCTCAAGATCCAATAAGGCCCATTCCCACGCCTTCTGTTCAAATGGACGTCGATACTACCACGTACAGGATCCTTAAACGCTCGACGGCCAATGAAACAAGCAGAAGTGATCTACGTGCGCACGAATACAATTCACGTGTCATTGGTGGGGAAGTAACATCGAAGTCCAAGTGAGGAAGAGATCGAGAGAGAGAGAAGGATGAAAAGGCTTGGCAAACGGTGGCGGCTCGATTGATTGCGCCGCAAGAAACTGGCCGGGACCTTGCCTTCCCACCGATATTGCGAAACGAACAGATGGACGCACACACGGCTATGTGGCACAGGTGCTGCACAGAGAGCAGCGGAGAGGAGAGAGAGCTTCTTTTCTGATCCTGCAGGAACGCAGGCTCTGCGGTAACCCCCGGTGCGAGTAGGCGAGGAACTTTTTCAGCGTCCCACATTCCGGCCGCGACACTCATCGCGTAGGACTTTGCCTTCCGTCACTTGCGCTCTTTTTTCTCAATGTGCAACATCAACCACCATGAACTTCATGTCTTTTCATTTCGGATATTGTTCTGTTAGAAAACAATTGAGAGAACGTTCATACAACATTCAAGAGAATAATTTCTTATTCTCTCGACGAGACTAAATCGCTTAACTGGATTAAAATGAAATACTCTGAAAAAAAAAGAGCGCGGAGAAATTTAGAAAACAGACAATAATATTTTTTTTATCGCTGAAAGAAATGTCGTTAGCTAATGACTCTTTTCAAAGCCACCTTGCATTATTAAAAGAGTTTGCAGAAGCCACTCGACAAGTGCTTTTTCTACCTTGATGCATATTTTCTATCCACCCTCTTGAAAACTTTTTTCTTTTTCTCTCCTTTTTTCGCATTAGATTAAAAGCGTAAGGGTGAATAGAAAATACGCTTTTGAACTATATATATAAATGCAAGAAAGGGAGAGAGAAAGATATTCGTGTTTAATAAAAAAAAAAACTGAAATAAATCGTAGAATAAAATATACCTATATTTTGCGTGCTTGCGAACATACAAAAAAAAGTGAGAGAACGAAAAAGAAAGCACGAAGGAAAAAGCTATCTGTGCAGAGAAAGCGATTATCGAACAATACGTTAGTGCAAAGAGAGAGAGAAAGAGAGAGAGAGAGAGAGAGAGAGAGAGAGAGAGAGAAAAAGCGGGAGTGCGAGACGTATATATAAAGGTATTCGGGATGGCGAAGAGGCGGCAGAGGCGGCGGCCACATCAAAGCGCCCACCGACTCGCCCGGGCTTTGGCTTGGACTTTCCGCGCGTGTTCCCGCGGGTGCGTGTACGTGCTCGTGAGAGCCCACGCGGATCAAGCGGACACGGCGCTCCGTACCGACTTCAAGAGATGGTGCTTTGATTCCGGTCGAACCGGTGTTGCGCGCTGCACGGCCGGCCATGGACGCACGCGTGTGCGTGCGTGCGTGGCAGCGACTTCTGAACCATGCTCGCGCTCGTCGTCGTCGCAATATACACGGAAGGAATCATGTCCCAGCATCCTTCTGAACACCGTTGAACGACCGTGTCGCTGCGTCCTCCGGACACCGTCGATGTTGTTCCTTTTAGCAAAAGTCTTTATCTCGAAAAGAGGAAGAGAGAGAGAGAGAGAGAGAGAGAGAGAGAGAGAGAGAGAGAGAGAGAGAGAGAGAGAGAGAGAAAGCAGAGTTCTAAATTGTAAACTAACATATGTACTTAGTTTAAGTTATTACGCACGGCGTTAAGAGTAAATATGACTCTTGTAATACGCGCTTTTAAATGAGTAATAAATTCAGTAATATCTTGATAGAGATTAGATACACGACTAGTAAGCATATTGCTCATCGTGACATGTTGTACGGCAGTAAATAGCCACAAATTATCTTTCTTTGCATCAGTCGGAGTTATAGGTCACAAGCAACGACGTAAATCGGTGTTTACAGCAACAAATTAATATATTTATTTACAAGTAGATACTAATTTACTCAAACAGCTGCGTTACTTTGGGAGAGCTTCACTTCTTCATTTACGAGGACCTCTCAATTTTCTCTATATTTCTTTATACAAATCATCTGAAATACGTAACTAAACTGCCAACCGAGATGGGTAATTTGAACACATTAGTATTTTGACTACCCGATTCTATCACCTGCTATTAGGACCGCAGACCACACAGGATACACTAGGAACCTAATTTCAATTTCATTTCAATTGAATCGAATAATCATAACGTGCAACGTGTCAAAAAGATGAACGATGAACTGCGGTGGTATCTCGCAACAATGGAAATTCGGCGTAATAACTCGTCCGCGTATGGAAAGACTTCAAATAGTGCCAATATTCGACGCAATATCTTCGGTAAGCGACAGTATATCTTGTTCGCGTTGCGCAAAATTTTGCGCTCGGTTTAAAATATACAAATATTTATTATTTTTAGTTTATAAATATAAAAATATTTAAAGAATCTAATGTGAAATTATGCGCTCGCATAAAAGAAAAAGTTTTTAAATTGATAAGCACTTCACACTCGTATTATATAATTTTTCACTAAAACTTTACGTCTGCCTCGTCCTGAATCGATCGGGTATAGAAACGCGCTAAAATGCAAATTACACAATGGAACACTGTGTGTTGTAATGACCCACATATTGTATCCAGTCTGTCTTGAATAACTTTGTGACACTTGTCATTTTTCAACTATCTATAGAAACGATATTGTTACAGTACTGTCTAACTGTCCTGTGTTCCAACTGTCATTACGACACATCGGACACACCGAACTACAATACAAGATGATATAATAATAAATATGAGAAAGCTCGAATTTGGATCCTCGATTCGACAAAACTTCGAAACAAATATCGGGAAGAAAATAAGATCCGCAATCGCAAATCGATGAAGACGACGCGCTCCTGACCACCGCGATGGGTTACTTTTGATCGTAAAATAACCAAGGCGCAGAAACCCGACGAAACGTGCAATTGAAGTGTCGAGCCGAGCGTGATTACCGTCATCAGCGAAGTTCAAATACCGGTGTAAACGCTTCGCACTTTCGAGTCGCTGGGATATGCGATTGTACGAGATCGTGAACACGGCTCTACACTTTGATCGGGGGACCTGTATTACGGGTGAATCGCGGCGGCTTCGTGAGCTGGCACGAGAAGAAATTGAAATCGTTTCGAGTGTGCAAAATCGTTCGCCCCGATAAAAGTTGGTGTCGATAGAAGTAGCGTTTCGGTGCAACTCTACGGTTATTTTGTTTCTATTGCAGGATCGTGCACATCGTTTGTGATTATTTCGCAACGAGGCTACGTAGTGTAGTGTAAAATGGTGTAACGGATCTCGTTTTCACTTTATCTATATTGCGTCTTTAACGCAAGTAATGTCGTATCACATAAATTTGTCTTGTCATTTATTAACTCATTTTTAAATGTATTTTTGAGTCATAATGTTTTACGGATTATCTTGTAATATAAGTTATAAGAAATACATACAATAATAATGATATTCAATTTAATCGTCATATTATTTACAGGTTGATTGTTTTATTAATATATGTATATATATATCTATTTGTACAATCCAAACTACTTAAATCATAATCTTTTACAATATACCAGAATTAACTTCGGTTGCAAATAACATAGCGAATTTTTTTTATACAATATATAATACAAATTTTAATATAACTTAAAACAGAACTTTTATAATACACTTGTATTAAATAACATATATAATGTCTTCTTTATACATACATATATTGAGCAAATAAATCTTATTTTAAATTGCTTTGCGGTTACGCTGCGATGACGTTGGGAGAGACGCAATTGGCGTCACGTGACTGCCAATTTCCTCTCACGTTTCGTTTTTAGTGGCGACGTGATATCTATATAGTTTGATATGAATATCTTTCGCAGGTATAACATTTTTACAAAGTACGATATAATTAGAGCTGTTCGGTACGCGTTTTATCGTCATAAATTGCACAATTCTCCGTTTATTAACGTACTGATAACGATAGCGAGTGGAAGCGATAAAGATGGTCGTTACTTTGTTACGCAAACGAGTTTTTGATGTGCACAATTGCATATTTATTTTTAAAATATCACTATTGTTTTCAAAAAATCACTATTGTTTTCAGAAACAAAATCAACTTCTTATGCGAGCAAGTTTACCTCGCTTACATTTGAGAAACTGTGAATCTTTATTTGTATCTTAAATTAAACAACAATGTGTCAATTGTGTTTTTATTTTATTTATTATAAAATCTGAAACATAATGATACATAATGATAAACTGTAAGATATTTATGTATTTTGTGTGAAATTTTATAAGTTTTTCTTTCTTTCTCTCTCAATAAACATCTCTTATGTTACTTCCGATATACTAGCGATACTAATTACGCCATCTTGTGTTGCATCATGCAGCCTGCAACCGTATTCACGCGACGTGGCGTCCTCTGCACGAATCAGATGGAAATACTACCCTCGTTTTATATCAGGAAAATTATTGACCAATATAAATTTAAAGCAGCAACTTTTTTATATTATTATTTGTAATATTTAAATTCCAAGATTAATTACCTGTTATACATTCTATTAATGAATTTTTATTGTAATAAGCTTTATTTATTAGTTATAAGACTACTATTTCTTAACTATAAAATTTATAGAATTTCCTCTGATAGATGCATTCAGATTTCTAATTATAATTAGAATCAATATAAGAATACTTATATCTATAATTGAAATTGCGAACGTATTAAAGGCACCTTGCACTTCATTAACTACTCTTATTAACGAAACATCCTCCCATCCAAGATGAACTGTCAGGAAAAATAATAGTTCTGGACGATATCAATCACAGATACGCTCGATCGTCTTTGAACTGCGAGATCCTTTTATCGTCGTGGCGCTTCTCCCCGCAACAATTTAACTCCGTCGAGTGCTTCGATCAATTTGCATGATCTACGATCCTGAACGCGATCGTACTCGACTCTCAATTATTCACCTAAGTCGTTCGCGACGATCTCCCCTCCTCTCTCTCCGGGCGTCGTCTCTTTCAAGACGATTCGCACGGGGTACGCAATTAACGTCCGCAAGCTGCTTAATAATATAACGGTCAATTTGCCGCGATTAGTCGGCGTAATGATAGCTCCCCCGGATAATTTATTGTTAATTATTCCTGGCCGCGGCTGCGTGCTCTCGCATACGTATGTATATGTCCGTCAGGCGTCGACAACTAAATTGACAACTAATTGAAATATTGCTCGCGCCCGTAATCAGAGGAAAAATTATTTCACCGCGCCGCGCTAATGTTAGAGCTTGCTCGAGTACTTAAACTCCCCCTTTCCTCGACGTGTCCGTTTTCTATCCTCGTTCAATCCGGTGTGTCGTTGCCTTCATAGAACAAATAGGTTTTTTTTCGCGGGCGTCTGATATTACACGGCGATTAGATTATCCTGCCGATCGTCGCCCTCAGTATAATTTGCACCACGAGCGTTAATTGTAAAACTCGACATCCCGGTTAATGAAAAAATTGCGGCTCTTTAATCGCGATTCAATTACAGATTCAATCTTTGCGCGATCCGGAATTTACCACTACGGAAGCGCTGCGGTTAATGAGCTCTAAATAGCCGCTTCAGCGGCTTTGGGCTGAGCAACTATTATTCAAATTTTATGTTAGGAGTGAAGTGAAGTAGAGGATAGTGCAAAATTAATGGACAGTTTTAAGATACATTGAACGGAGACAATTTCGCATAACACGCTACAAAATAAGTTAATTAAATAAACAAGATTTGTTAAGTCTCAGATACTCTTTTCTCGGACACTTTTTGCATTTCATGGTCTGTTACTTCATGAATTATTTAGGCGTTTCTTAACTTTCTTCTGTTCTTGCGAAATTTATTTATTTAACAAGCCGCAGTCGTCGCGGCAGTGGTCCGAGGTTTTGCTCGCCCCCGTAAAAAGCAACGAAGGAAAAAAAAAGCGTCGGAGCTGGCATTACACAAGGTGCGCATAAAGTCCTATGAATTATCGCGTGGCTCGACGCGTTCGGCGAGCGCGGCGAACTTACGTGTTCGGAGAAGCAATGCTCCTGGTATGGCTGCGAGATGGCTAGAACTGCCGATCTAACCTATACTTACCGTCACTGAGATAATCTAGCCCTAGCCTAACCCATCGTAATCCGAGAGGCAAAGGGGAAGCCGCAAACACTCGTGTTGAGACTCGCCGGAGCTCGCCTTCCTATTCACCCGGCAAAACGTGTTTTGTCTTCAACTCGATATACCGTTCTTAGAGTTTGGCTTTCGACGGAAACTTTCCGTCCGTTTAGCTTGTTCAGCAAAAACACACAGGAACAATGTTATCTCAATCACTTTTTGACATTCTTATGTCTTTTAAGAGATTCATAAGGTAAAGAGGGGGTTTTCGCAGTGAGAGAAAATATACAATGGTTTTTTTTTTTAATTAGGATTTTCCATGGTTTTTTTGCTATTGCAGAATTAAAATTTGCGTTAATATATCTATAAAAAATTCCAAACACTATTTCGATAAATTTAGTTTGACAGAAATTCCATTGTATTTTATCACACAAAATATATTAGACATATTTATTAAACAAGTAGTGTTTTATTCATATAACGTGTTAACAACTTTGGTGTTGAACATATAGTTTTTATCACCATCGCTAATATAGCATGATGATTGGCCATTCAAAGTGCACACAGCAATTACTTGCTTGTTCGAAGCAGTCGGGATAATATTCTATCGTGCCAAGATTCATGGACACCCTGTACAACAAACCTGACAATGATCTGGGTCCGTAGGTAGTGTGTGGTATCCCATGGGTGAAGACGCCTCGGCCAATGGGATTGGAACGTGGGTGGTTGCGGTGGTGTGGGTTTTCTCTGTGGGTTTGCGTGGGTTGCGCGGCTCGCAGGATGCAGCATCTTTCAAAATGGTGGTTCTTCGGACCCGTGTCTCTCGTGACCGCACTTTGCACCGCATGCACGCCATTTCACGAAATCGCAACAATACTTACTCGGAGTCCCACGCGGAGGACTCCCATGCTACGTTACCGCTTTTTTCTTTTTTTTTTTTTTTTACTTGCGCAACATTTTTCCGAGTATCAAGATACTCACGCTAGAAAATGATTTCCACGAAGAAATTTTCTCTCGCGTCGACGTCGCGGATATAATCGATCGCTCATAGACACCGCAGAAATGTTTCGATACAAAAGACAAAAAAAAAAAAAAAAAAAAAAATTAAAATGGTAAGATAAGTGATATTGTTTCCTGGGAACACAACGTTGGCGCATGGTGTGACGACCTTATCGATTACTGGTCGTATGATTAGCGAGTGAAAATTGCAACTACAATATAGGACGCTCGGAACGTTTCTACTATTGAACGAATTACACGTGGTTAGTTTACATATGTACGCATATCATGATTGCAGAGTCGCAATATTTATTACATTGTCGCAGAAAAAGTAGTGAAAATTATCTTAATTATAATAAAATATATGATTTATGGCATAAATAAAAACTAATAAAATGATTTAAAACAAATTTATTAATTATGTATACATAATTACAAGTAAAATTACAAACCTATTTGTAATTGTAGCTATAGTAAATGATTAATTACTATAAATTATTCTTGACATATCAATAATGAGTATAATCAGGTACATTTTTTACATTTTTACTTACACCTTATGTTATATTTTGCATAAAATGCACATAAAAAATTGATTAACAGTAAGAATCTATCATTCTTTTTTATCAAAGTGTCTCAAAACATCCAAGTTTGTGCGAAATAATTGGTCACGCCGATAAACAATGAAGAATGCGCTACACGATGGCGCTATGACAGCGGGCGACAAAAATTTTGAAGAAGGGCATCTATAGAAGCTTAGCAATTAAACGAGATCATCCGTGACTAGCGTTCCTGCGTGACCACCCCGCAGCAAAATATTTTGCTCAGTCTCGGAACAGGTTTCTGAGAATTTTTCTTGAATTTTAATTGCGGCTTACACGTATCGCAGGTAGGCACGGGGGGATAGAGCTTGTATAGATATGCTCGGACTATCGAGTGCGATCGTGATGTAATACGTATACGCCGTGTGTAATGGGCGTGTCGAGATTAAACCGGACCGCCGGCGCCATTCCGGGTTCGCGCACTAAAAAATCATTTTTTTTTCCTTGCACTGACGTACGTATCTCTACTATTTTCTCGTAACACGCGAGAACATTGCAAAATACGCAAAACCGCGCACAGATAAGCGGACATAAACTTGCGCTTATCCTCCTGTATATGACAGTTAAGAGATTACATGTATAAAAATGCAGTTTATATACGTACACGTCAAAGAAACTAATACATAAAACTATTCACTTGTTCGTGAAATTAATTAATCATCACAAAACTTTTCGTGTTTTTTTTTATACACTTGCAATTCATATTATTATTTATTATTTATCACTTAATCTTTCCGCAACCGTAATATGATTAATAGCTATCTATTAAATTTATTCATATCTATTATTAATAAATGCTCAAAATGCACTGATGTTTCCAAAGTGCATTATATTGCGCGATTAATAGTCATAATTCATGTGTATGTTCACGTTTTCTTTATTCCATTCATGCGGAATAATCTCGTTTGATCAATAGCCGGACATTTATTATCACAGTGAAATTTACATATTATCCGATTAATTATGCAACCATCAAAAAGAGATTCTTCAAAGATGATCTTCCAACAAGTGGCCATTTTTAGTCAAGACTTATATACATTCTTCTTCTCTCCTCTCTTTATTACGGAGCAAAGCATCTGGAAGTAAGCAAAATTATAATCGTAATTGATTTATGATTCTACTCGAACCTTGATAATTCAGTATAAAATAATTTCAGCGAGTAACAATTAATCGATTAAGTCAATGTCAATTACATTTGCTCGATGTGTTTTTTAAATTTAATTTTTATTTGCAAGTATTTTTGTTTCATTATTTTTTTTCTACGTTGTGTTGCGTGGAATTCCAATAATGTGGCGATAAGCCGCTACACATTTCTGACGCTGCATGCCAACAAAAAAAAGGCAACTTTGCATGATCACTGATAAAAATACAACTGTGGCTTCCTTCGCGCTCACTGATTACAATCGACCGAGCTAGTCGTGACTAGCGGCACTATCATTCAGGCTTCCCGCGGAAGTTAACTAATATCACGACATTTTCGAGCAAGGTTTCACTCGTATCGGTACCGTCAAAGTTGTTGCAAGTTTGCAATTTGTGCTCCAAATTCAAATTTAACAAAACTCTTCTGAAGTATGCATGTCACTATGTTATTATACTATTATGTTAATATTCATTACATTGTTTGTCACTTATCGTATGTAACTGAAACTATATAACTATATGTTGTCGAAAATTTACATTACAACTCTGATTTTAACATATTCGCCTGCACATTTTAAAATGAATATAATTACTTCATAAAAGTACACTTTATTTTGTATTTGCAAGTTTTTTTTATAAAGTCTATCGCTTTCGCAAAAAGTTCGTGTAAATTTACAAACACTCTATTGTTCTAGATATGAATATTTGTTAAATTATTGTTTTACATCGCAACAAAATAAATATTCACCTTTCGTAATATTGTGGCATGTCATTGCACGTCGGCTTCGTGAATGCAGTCGCGAAACAAATAAAACTTCTACAACGTTGTTCTTTCATGTTACCGCGATTAGAAGTGAGGTATAAGTCGTGACTACTGGCACTATCGCGCTGAAACGACCTGTAGATGACTGCCAATACCTCCAAGATTCTCAGGCAAGGTCTTCGCCATGTCGGTTCCTTGGAAACAATTACCGCCTCGTGGGTTATAATAACGAACCGTTCCTTTAGAATCGTATGTACATATATATGTATGTATACGTGTTCGCAAACGCACATGTCTGCGGTCACATAGATGAGCTGCGCTTTTATCACGAGCGCGAGAGGATCAAGTGCGTACTGCGAAGACGGATGGCCTCGTAAATCTATTGGGAGCGCGCATTCGCAGTCTACTTTCTTCTTTTCTAACACGACGAGGTATCTCCCAGGACCCATTTGTCTCGGGATTTATTGCCTAACGCCAAAATTCGCCTATGGCGAACTAGGAAAGGCATCGTTATTACTCGGCTTTCTCAGTAGCTATCAAATCGAAAACGATATAAAAAGATTTGATTTTTATTTCACAAGAGAAAAAAAAAACTATTTATGTTTGATGTGTTGATAAATGCGACACGCACATGAGAAAAAGTTTTGATCTTGAATTATAGATACGTATCAATATCTATGGAATTGCGAATTTTTAGCACTAATTACACAGTGACATTCGCTGTGAGGAGACGAGAACAATAGACAATTATCTTGAAGCTAAATAACAATAGCGTCACTTTTGTTCTGTCAATAATCATCGAGAGTTGCTCGCGCAGTTTGCGCAATATCAAGAAGGATTACGATTGCAAAAGTTCGTGACATTATCAAACAAACACTATATCGGTCTCTAAACATAGGGGTAGTAAAACAATAAGCGACTAATTAGCGTAAAACGCTAAAGAATCATTTGGTATTCAACGTCAATTCACCGTGTACTGTAAGCTGTAACTGTCATGTGATGTTATTTAACCTTTAGAGGGCCGGGATTTGAGAGGGCATATCCGCCTTAGTAAAGTGGTAAAAAAGATATCTTATATCATGGATTGACCATAC
>QVNV01003588.1:0-44173 GCA_014825455.1 Pseudomyrmex pallidus
ATATATATATATATATATATATATATATATATATATATACACACACACAAAAAGTGCAGCAAAGTTATATATATATATATATATATATATATATATTTATCACATATATATAATAATTGTATTATACGTATATTTTTGCAAAATTTGTCAGAAATAAAGAGATTGTCCATTAAACTCGCTCAATCTTCATTTTTTCGATCTTTGTATTAAGAGTTATAATCCATAAGTTATAAAACATCTTCGGTATTCCCACTAATTTATACCTTAGATAGATAAAATGTTTTTTATTCATCTACAATTATGTGCGGAAATTCTTGCTTTCGATCACATTAATTTGTGTGACAAAAAAAAAGTAATACATTAGTCTGACAAGTAGCATGCTAACGGAATAACATAAAAAAAAGAAAGGAATTGACGAGAATTAAGCTTGATGCAACAGTTTAGACATATTGCACTTGTTGTTTGCGTCGATATCACTTCTTCCAATCAAGAAATATCATGAAATATCCGAACCACGTTTCATACGTTTATATTTTGATTCTTTTAATTTCAAACTTTACAGTAAATTTCTCCAAACAAATTCTTCATATTTGTATGATAACAAATTTACAATTTTAGAAATTATCTTGGTTTTAGAAAATCTTTATACATTAAGAGAAAAGTTTTATTTTTATTGCTAATACAAATATTGTTTAAATCGACTTTTTTCGTTATGTGAACAGATTTGTTAAAATCGTGGCTTGCAAGAAAATTACTTATGATTTTTACGTATTAATTCTATTAAATATATTTTCTTCTCTTGAAAATTTTAACATTCTACAAGAAATTCATGTCTGCACAGAAATATTAACTTCATCATCATTTTTGTGCGGATCGTTCAGACGAATTTTAATAAAATCGAATATAGAGGGTAATCGTGAGGATATTTTGCGTCATCTACCGGTCCAACACACCTGTTTGTGATATTAATCGCTTAATAAGATCGAGTCCTTGGCTGATGCAAGAAAATCGGAAGTTTCGTGAGAGAGACCGTCGCACCGGTATGCAACAACGTTTGATCTTGCTCGTCCTGTTTCTATTACACATCAGACAGGAAAACAATCTTGAGAGGTGACTAAAAACCGCTTTCTGCAAATGTTATTTACGATATAATCAGACATTGACGAAAACAACCCATGCCTCTCCGAAGAGTTCTCGTTACAAAATCACTGAAACTGTTTGCAATACTTCATTAACGATTAATTTAGCGAAATTTATTTTTAAATACAAAAATATAGCAATTTTACCTTACGTTGCGTGACGAAGTCAGTTCTTGTGCGATTAATACCTAATGCTTTTTTGTTTTACTTAATACTTTTTTGTTTTGACTGACGGAAGTGCGACGTGATTACTTCGCGGAAGTAATCTTATCGATGCTGGCAACCTCGAGATATATCTGGCGGTCATTGTTATGCATCGGGAGTCGTGCTAAATTGCGATAACGCACGTAATCACGTGATCAAAAGTTTGTGTTTTGCGTCATTTTCCACTCATATTATTGCGGTATATTTGCAACAGCGAGTTTGCGCGGAATATAAGCGTGTTAAAGTCTTTATTTGAATATTTCCTCATATTGATGTGTACGTATATCTATTCAATGTACATATACCTATCTCATAAAAACTTCTACACGCGCAAATATATACAATATACTATTAAATTTTATAAAACCATATCAACGAAGTATCGGTCAATTCACCAACTCCAAGTCGACCATATCTAACGTTCACGTGAACTCGCGTGTTCATCAATGTCCATGAGACTGCACGCTGTTCTCGAAATCGACGTGACGCGATATATTGTCATGTTTCACACGCGTGTATATTAATAAATGTATATGGTGATTTCACCGCTTGTCCCTTGTTATCAGTCATCTCGAGAGTCGCGCGACCTTCTCTCCTCACAGAATTTAAATTGCGTTTTTTTTTTCTAGTTATTTATGTCTCGTTGTCGCAAAAAAGACTCGAGAAAATTACGTTTTTTTTCTCGAGGAAGTAGTAATTTTTTTCTTTACAGTATCAATGCTCGGAGACGCAAATAAGATATCAAGGAGACGGTAGGGCAAAAGGAAAGAGAACTCGCAATGATTTACGAAAGTATACAATTTACTTAATTGTAGAAAAAAATTTTTAACGATACATTAAAGTCTTAAAGTTGCCGAATGAAGATTTTTCAATCGGTCTCACACACACACACACATACACACATGTTATATACATAATAAAACATGTACATATATACATATACAATCCTTACAGGGACGGTAATTACAATCACGACTTGCGAATAAAGTATTAAATAAACTCTAGAAGAAAGAAATAACATTTTAAAGATTAGACTCTAAAGGGTGTAAACACAACATCTTCCTTATTCTAGTTTTTTAGACTCAGCAGAACCATCGATCGGTTTAACCAACGATGATTTCCACACTCCTGGTCTTCGCCCCTGCATCTTCTCGTTCAATATGTACAATTAAAGATTATGTGTTCGGAAATCTGTACATATATCTGTTATACACATTAACATATCGTTTTTCGCATAAATAAATATTTCCTCCTTTCTCGTTTCTATCGATCCACGCGTGAAATTTGGTGTGTGCTTAAGAGTGCTATATTTATCGTAAACAGCTCTCACAAAACAGTAAACAACACAATGATGGAAACAAAGATGGAAAACAGATGCTAAAAAGAAATAGTCAAGAATTTGTGTATAATACAATTTTTTTTTTTTTTTTTTTTTTTTTTTTTTTTTTTTTTTTTTTTCAGCAAAGAATTGAGCGATTAATCAAATGACGCTCCGCGTTTTTATATTTCACATTCAGCGTTAAATGTGACCGCTCTTAATCACGTTACACATGATATATTCCGACTTGAAAGAACATATGGCACGTATTTAGCGCTGAATGTGCACCGCGAGCACGAGTCTGACTCCCCGTAAGTGATGGTAAATGGCACCCGACTAAACGGCGCACTAGCCTTCACGTGTCATAGATCATAGACACACTTAGATACTCGATTTGTCGACGGCAGTCATCATCACCGTGTATCTTTGCTCTTTTTTTTTTTAAGTACTGCTTACTTCGCTTTTCGTCTTCCACATATGACTTTATTATTTCTGTGCATGAAAAATTTGATTAACCAGATTCATAAACAAGGACATCATGTACTCAATAAATTAGAACATGTGTCCAATGTGCTTTTATAATTGTTGTCTTTCAAACCTCTCCTTCGGTGTATCTGATACTCGATCTGTCTCCCAGTCCTCACTCAAACCCGAACAAATCGTTGTTTTCTTCGCGTGCTGAAAACAAACCAGAATTCTGGCTAAGGCACGCGGACGATCATGATCTTCAAGCGACTCCAGTCGCACGTGCATATTTTTTTCAAGCCGCCAGTTGTGGTGGTATCAACTGCTGAATCGGTCGCGGTAGTCGGGGCGCCAGCACCGGTAATAGGCTCACTCTCAGCGGCATCGAAGTCATCTGAGAGGCGGCAATCTGACCGTTCGAAGCGGAAGACGAGGACTTATCTCTGGTGTGACGTTTCACGTGTTTCGCCAAATGGTCACTCCTCATGAATCGCCTCTGGCAGACGGCGCAGACAAATTTCTTTTCGCCAGTGTGCGTTCGCTTGTGACGCGACAACTCGTCGCTACGGGAGAAACGACGATTGCAGTCTTCGTAGGGACACGGGAACGGTCGTTCGCCGGTGTGTGTGCGCGTGTGCGCCTTCAGATGCGACGATTTGAAGTAGTTCTTGCCGCAACCCGGATGCTCGCATTCGTAAACGCGACGGCGCGTTTCTGGCGCGGCCGTGCTCGTCGTAGTAGTTGTCACTGTGGCAGATGTCGGTGTTGCGCTGGCGACCAGCAAAAGGGGCGTTCGCGGCAGAACCAAACCCGTCACTACAATGGGCGCGGGTTTAGGTGCCAAAGGTTGCAATCTCGGTAACTGCTGTTGTTGCTGATAATTCTCACGATCGGTGTTCTTGCTGTTCACGATAATCTCTTCCTTGCGCAAACTCATCTTAAATTTCAAGTTGCGTAATACGTCTACCGTCGGCTCCGTCCCGCTCGCTCGCGCGTTCGCTGACGGACTGGGCAATTGTCGCGCGGCCGATTCGTGCGGCACCGGCTGACCGCTGGTCGTGAGACCCCCCATGAAATTAGCCGGACTGCAGGTACCGTCTCGATTGGCGCGCATTATTACCGAAACACGGGCCGGTTCCGGACTCGGTGGCGGTGTGCCGTCTAACAACAGCTGAAATAAAAATAAGATCGTTTTGACCCGAAGTCTTTCCAAGAGCGGCGTTTTAGTCTATTCAAAAATATGTATAGCAATTTTCTAATGTAATTGTTGCGAGAAATCTCATTAGTTTGTTTAAAAAGATTTAAATATTTTCAAGGCTAATGTGAAAATAAATGAAAGCAAAATTAAGACACTTTACTTTATGTTTTAACTATATAAGAAGTTACGCGTACTCGAAGAATTAAAAAACGAAGTAGAAAAAATAAAAGTGTGCGCTCGGAGGTGTATTGCGATAAGTTTTGCGAGTCCGCGCGTTCTCTCTGTTCCAGTCGATTAAGCTTGCAAAGAGAAATCGAAGGGAAGTGTGAGAAGAGGGAAGGAGGAAGACGTTTGGAAAGCAAAGAGAGTTGTCCGTTGATAAAGATTATCTGGTTTTTATTTACCTTCGCCAGTTCGCAATGTTCGACGCATCGTCGCTTTCGAGGTCGTCCTCCTGGTTCGTCCTCCTCCGAATCGGAAGGCTGCGGGGTAGGTGGTAGAACATGACGCGAACCCGCATCTTGCTCGTCCTTCCGCTTGGATTTCATTACAAGTTTCTCCCCCAATAAAGACGCGACGCTAAACGATAACTGCGTTGGATCCATCTGTGAAACAAACGGGAACGTAGATGTATCGTTAGACAAAGCAATTTGTTACATAAATCATTCGATAAATTTTTAATTCAAGCGACAATAAAAAATATATTAAAACTAATAATGATATAAAAAGTAAAACGTGGTTTCTTTTAATCGTATTTGAACATTCCACAAATGTGACTAAGAAAATAAAAATAAATATTTGGTTCATTCACTTATTTGTTTTTGCATTCGCATTATTTATCACAATACGTGTTTTATATTGTAAATTATATTCTTGTTTAGAGTTCATTTTATTGTCTCTAAACTTTTTTATTTTCGAGAAAAACATTGCCAGCACAATTGTCATCTAAAGAATATTTGAAAAAAAAAAACATAAGTTAAAATACAAACTCGAATTCAAACAATTGAAATTATTTGTAGCAAAAGCTCGAATTTTTATCACGGAAATACTTCAAACTAAAAAAATATCGTGCAATAAAACTTGATAGCTCTGCAACTCTTTGACGTTTATGATAAAAAAAAACTTGCGTGCGTTACAAACAAACGCTACACATGTGTGTAACAATATATTTAAAAAAAAGCTCACTTTCCCAAATCTTACAGAAGCAAATCGGAGAAATCGTTTGAGTTTCGCGGGCAACGGCAGACTGTGTTGTGGCGGTATATTTAATTTGCTGCCACTTACGTGTTTGAGCTGGGGCGAGGCCGGTGGCGAAAGAAGCGCCTGGTTCGTGTCCATTATTCAAACAGGACGAGGAACCCGAATACTCAAAAAAAAAAAAAAAAAATTCGAAGTATTTAACGACGAAAAAAAAACTGAAAGATGCAGCGCCGAGCCTTCTTCGGCAAAAGTGGAGCAAACAAATCCGCACGTAACGGACAGGCGTCTCACGGTGCAATGAAGCTTGCTCAAGTCGGCGCTGGCTCGGGACCGCCGACCCGCACTAGCTGCGTGTGTGCGTGATCACGCGGCGAGCGCGGGCGCGACCAATCGCAACGAGGGGCTCGCCAACGACCGGCCAATCGGCGCGGCCCGATCAGCTTGTGGCCGCGTGATCGCGGGCGTGCTGTTCACGTGCTCCCGGTCTGACTCGGACCGTGATCGTGACGTCAGCGCGCGTGGAGAACGCGGTCGATACGTCATGGCGCGTTTTAAGCGTCATGCAACTTCCATCCTCGTTCCCCCTCCCTCGTTCTCTAAATTACGTCGGCTTTGCCTCTGTCAAGCCTGTGTGATTGTATAGTAAGATTTGTCTCTTTCTTTCTCCATTTGCATATCGTAAACGCGGCCTCGCACACACATCTTTTCTTTATAGGTCTACTTTTCCGCATCAAACTCGTTCATTTTTTTCCTCCGTTTCTCTCTTTCTCTCGCTGTTTTGATTTATATTTATCCTCGTTTATATTTATCTCGCTGCTGTTTACTCTTCATGCAGATGCAATGACCTGTATATTTTAAGATTATTTAAAAAAGTTGTATATTTCATATGCTAAAATGCAAGTTTTTATTCCTTCCTTCTTTCTTTGTTCAGGCTTCTACAAAAAAAAAAAAAAAAATTTGCCTTACGAAACAACTTGAATAGCAAACACTAAATAAATCGAGCGTTCAGGCAGTTGAGCATTTCAGAAAAAAGTGAGAAAGATTTTAAATTGTAAAAAAAAAGTTTCCGTTATAACTGTTTGCTATTTATAATGCTTCAGTTTCTTTGTATATTTTTTGGTCTTCTCTCGGCTGACAATCTCGCACATTGCTCTCGACACACCCGTAATATCGAGAAGGAAGCGGGAATGTCGTTAGAGAGAGAGAGCGGCGCACACGAGCCCCCAAATACATGTCGATCTATAGAAGCGATTGTCACTTGAAATGACAAAGTGAGAACTTTGCTCCTGCCAACGAGCCGCGACAAAACAATGAATGCGTCTGAGAGACACAAATACTCATTTTGTATATTTAAAACGTTTTGCAAAGAGACTTTTGACCACCGTCGATTAAACACCGTTTTAATCGGTGCTGTTGTCTCGATTTTATCATAGCAATTATTATCAGCGTGTCAATTTGTCTTTGAGAAAAGTCACAAACTACGAAAGATAACGAAACTATTCGAATAATGAAGCGCGCGTGTAACGACCTGATGTAATCGCTTCATGTTTTTCTTTTTATTCGCGACAAATTCCACTGCCGAATGAATGAGAGACAGAAACAGTCAAATAAGCAAACTGGTAGAGAGAAAATCTCTCCATTTTGAATAATGAATGAAGAAAGTCGTGAACTCCTAATTGGTACACTAGAATTTATAGTGCGCGATAAGAACACAACAAATTATTTGACAGTTTCAATGTATACGTTACTGTTTACAGACTCGGTTTCCTTGGATTTGATAGCGTGATTAGAAGTGGCGATTTAATGGATTTAAGTTGTTTTTTCTTCGGAAACAAAGATGAGACGTGTAAATATATGTACATATGCATCTACTACGTCGCGCGGTATATGTATTTGGGAGCATTCAATATTTCGCACAAATATTTATCGCACAAATAATTAATTAGAACTCTCACCCCACAGTCTTGTTTTTGATGGCACTTGACTCCACGACAGATTCTCGACATGTAAGTGTTTGTTCAAAAATACGCCATACGTTTATTTCTGGTTCTCCGTATCTTGTTATTTATCATTGTGTCTCGGGTCGATGCTGCGTGGGGACAACCCACGTGGCGTCTGCAAGGATCAGCCGTCGGGCTCGTGATCGGCGATCGCGCGAATACCCCCGGTCTTGAACGGTCGTTATCTGAAACGTTAAATCGACGCGTAAAAGTGTCGTTTATGTCGTTGTTTTGACAAAGAGTACCTACCGCAAGTACCGAGTTTCCGATGGCCGAGATCTCGGTAATCGTTTCTTGGAAGATTTTATTTTTTATATGACGTTCTTTAGATCAGGACCGGTTGTTTTCGGTTAAATGCGTAAGACAGACGTTGACGTTGCGTGCATTACGTAAAGATGTGTATCGCGTTACGCAGTATAAATAAATTTAGAGAGATTATTCTCTCTCCTTGGGAGAGAGAATAATCTCTAAATATATGTATACGATATTGAAATTTGAACATAAACGAGAGATAAGACGGTGCGTGATCAGCGTTTGTTATTTTAAATAACGAACTCATTTCACATTGGCACGATCGTGCGCGACGATTATTTTGTTGACACAATGTCAATGATAAAATTTTTATTCTTCCCTTTCGGCGTGTCGAAACGCAAGTCACACGCCGCGGTAAATGATGGTGACGACGACTATAGGTGAATCTTGTTTTGTGTTATAGCATTGATTTTCAGAGTCGTTCCGATGGGAGTAGCAATCGATAAAATGGTTCTTAAATAAACGTGTCAGTAGGTCAGCTTGGTAAAAAAACTTAACGCGTTACATGTGATGACAAGATTAAAATTGCAAGCGTTACCAAAGATAGTACATATCCTGAGATGTTTATATTTTTCGATTATCTTTATAGCGCTGCCGAATGACGTAAGGAGTCGATTATGTAAAACGAATCGGGTGATTCTACTTATAAAAAAAACACACGAAATAAAAGAAACAAATAAAATTGACCTTGAATCTCCTTGATGTTCATGTTGCGCACATGCGAAGTACGTAGACTTTTCCTGATATCCTCATCTCCGAAATATGCAGTTTCTACACGTGGATAGTTCTCTTTTCATGCTTTCTCTATAGATATCCATTTGGAGAAATCATATATCTCTGCGAGGAGACAAGATTGTTCTTCAAAGCTGTTCTTCCCAACCTTATCGTACAGAACCATGATGATGTGTTTCCAAGTCGTGTGTCTACACGTTGTTGAAACATAGTTATAGAATTATATGTTAACGTTACTACCTAGCTATTGTACATTTCAAACTTATCTGATCTCTCCGCACAAAGATGCGCGCATCATAGATTTGAATCGTTCCTCGCTTCTCTTCACGTGATATCTCAAGTTCACTCAACTTACGCTGCTACAACGATAGATATCTTGCTGAATATGTTTCTCTTTCTCTCCCACTTCTATCAGGAGGAAGAGATTGCACTCTTCCTAAGTTTCATTGAGAGAACAATGAGTATGCAGATTCCAGTTAAAGCTGCGAATGCTTTCGAAGATTTCAAATGCGATCTATCTGAACGCGCTTCTCATTCAATCTTTTTAAACCTAAAGTAGATAATCAAAAGCATTTTGAAGCAGAAAACATATTTCATCTAAAATTGAGCGTACTTTTTCATTAGTTTAGAAGAGAAATTGAGAATAAACAGAAACTTCACTAGATCTGCCTTATAAAAAATTAAATACTTGGTTAAACATTTTTACAAACTTTATAAATTTATTGCCATGTCATCTTTATTCATAAAAAACGATCAAAAGATACATATGTGACTTGCATCTTTAAGTGCAGAAAGTGCACTGCGTCTTCTATTACGTCATATATCTAAAGAGATGACAAATCAAAGATGATAAGTAAAGACGCATGATTAGTTGTAAGTTAACGTGGACAAAGTTCCACAAAGTTTCGAGAAATATTACAAGGTGCAGTCGTGCCTGGTATTTATTGTTACTGTTTTTAACGAATATCTTACAAGTGAACGAAACAATCATGACAACTCTGACGAATCTGCCGCCGATAGCAAGGCTGTCTAACAAAGTAATTAGAATTTTAGGATGTAATCCCGGACCGATGACACTGCAAGGGACGAACACTTATCTTGTAGGCACTGGTCGCAGGTAATAAACATTTCGTTGCATTCGGTAGTCAAATCTCGGTTCTGATGCTTTTTTAGTACATAAATTAACACACATATAACACAATTTATTTGATATATGAAAATAAAGAATGGTAACAGAATCAATTTTTGTCATTGTTTAACATCTACAGTTATCATGCTGAGAAATAATTAAAAATGTATTAAACTTATGCACCGCTTTTCTTTTAGGTTAGTAGTAATATCTTGTGTTCCTGGCTTTATCCAAGATAATAACTGAAATGCCAATTATAAAATTTGCAATTATTAAAATATAACATTTGGTTTTGTTAGAAAAAAAGAGATCATCTTTTTTCCACCATGAATTGAGTGTTATTGGTTTTTCTTCAAGAAATATACTTTTTTTTAGCACTAATTCTTAATTATTTATCATGTAGACGTGTACTTGTTGATTCTGGAGAAGCTAAAACTGCTGAAGCTTATGTGAAGCTCTTGAACAATGTGTTGAATGAAGAAAATGCAACTGTCGAGCATGTGGTGATCACTCACTGGCATATGGATCACATTGGTGGTGTTGAGTCTGTACAGAACTTGGTAAAGAAACTATTTCCTACCGAGAAACAGCCAATTGTGTGGAAATTGCCACGTTCATTGAATGATAACAACACATCAGATAATGAAAGAAACATCAAGTGGGAACCTCTGAAGGACAATCAAATTGTGGAAGTTGAAGGAGCAAAGCTTCAAGTCAAGTACACACCTGGACATACCAGTGATCATGCCTGCCTGCTGATGCAGGATGACAACATCCTGTTTAGCGGTGACTGCATCCTTGGAGAAGGCACATCTGTCTTTGAGGATCTGCATGATTACATGTTGTCATTAGAAACCATCTTAAAGTTAAAACCAAATCTAATTTATCCAGGCCATGGACCAGTTCTGAACGATCCCATACCTCGCATAGAATATTACATCAAGCACAGACAACAGAGAGAAAACGAAATACTGCGGATACTGGATGAACAGGGAACCAACAAGGCAAAAACACAGATGGATCTCGTTAAGCGGTTATACAAAGTAAATAGTTCATTAAAACATAAAGTTAAGGAAACTTAAAATATGATCTTGTTGCTCTTTTGTCTATTTTTCAAACAAAATTTATTGAAATAAAAAAAAAAAAATCAACAGGATACTCCGGAAAGCTTGCATTTGGCTGCAGCATATACCGTGAATCATCACCTTCTCAAGTTACAGAAAGAGGGAAAAGTATTACAAGAAGAGGACGGCAGTTGGTGGAGAATCAAAGGCAAGATTTAATACATGCATTCTGTGTAGACAATTATTTAGAAAAACTTAGTAGTATTAATTGCGCGCGGGGAAACATTTATTATGAAACATTTATTCAACTCACAAGAGGAAATCATAATTATACATCACGAAATTTTCAAAATTAGGCTGATAGCTATTATCATTGATGTGCGTACAATGAACAAGAGAGTACATTTTCACGACAATTTCACGAGGTACATATCGCAAGGTAGTACATACACAAATCATCTTCCCTGTTTAGGCAGACCGTTAGTCATTTGCGTCCAACTACGAACACAGTATAACGGTCAATATAAAATATATATATATATGTATGTGTTTGTATATATGTATTATATATACTTGGTTATAGACATGTCGCGACAATAAATGTTTCGTTTATATTTTTTGTTATAAAATCTGTATCTTTCTCTCATTCTCTCTCTCACTGTTTTTCTATTAGCTATGTTATCTTGGCGAATATTAGCACCCCTCATATTGAACATGTGGGGAATTGCCCCAAAAAACTTCGATGTCGCGATATACATTCATAGGATATCACTAAAGTACAAATCATTGAGATAAATAAGGAATTGATGAAATTTGAGAAATTTCCGATTATCAACCTGAAATATAATTCAGAAATTTGATAACGTTCGAGAGTTTAAAACTCCGAAATATACAAGAATTCTATGAGAGGCACAAACTGTTTTTTATTTTTATTTTTATTTATTTTTTTTATCTAATAGTTTAAGAGGAAGGCGTTCTTAAGGCTCTGAGAATTTGAAAACTCAAAGACTCAGAAATTCGGAAATATGGGCAAATTCGTTAAAAATCCCGAAAAATCTGAGAATCTCAGTTTCCAAAATCTAACGATCTATATAAAAAAATATCAAAGTTATATATTGACAATTTTTTTGCAATGCACTTTAGTTATATCCAATATATATATATAATAATTATATGGACATATATCTTTAATAAGCTCACTTTTGTTATTTAATTCACCTACTACTCTCTCTTTGGATAAACGTAAAAAATATATATTTTTATATATATATATATATACTATATATTTTGTCAACACATACAACAAAATTGTTTTCTCTCACATACATATACATGCATTTTTCCTCTTTCTCTCTCTTTTTCACTCCTTGAGTGAAGGTTTATTCTATTAATTAATAAAAACAATGCAATTGAATAAGTTTAGTATCATTAATATCCTAAATAACAAAGAAAACAAATTTCAATGATCGAGAACAATATGCATAACTTATACATATATGATATAGATATTTTATATATATATATATATATATATATATGTATATGTACGAAATATATATATATGAATATATATGTACGTATATATATATGTATATGTATGTGTAAACACATACGCATGTGGGAACTACAACAACGAGATGATCCATTCTTTCATAAGTTAATAATTACACTTTGAGTCTGCACCTACGATGCTTTTCCTCGTGCTGAATCGCATGCAAACATCATGACAATTTGAAGATTATTTGATTTTAAAATTACAATTGGTCAAAACTACTGATCATATGCAATCCAGCACGAGACAAAAGCAATGTGTGCCGCAGGCTTTATTAGATAGCAAGTTATGACTTGTACAATTTATTATGAACAAACTTCAGTTCATCTTATCATCTTGTTTTTGTGTCATAGTAAAAAAACCTAAAAGATTCAAAGAAAACTAAAGTTGTAGTATTTTTTTTTTGTTTTTCATTTTTTGTACATTTATGTTTTAACTCATTTTATAACTTTTTTTTAGAGGTAGAGCCCAGTCCAATGTATAAAATTTATTTTAGAAACGTTATTTAATTATAAAACGTTAATTATAATTAATTACGCAATTGTGATTAGTTGAATATTTAGAAAGAGAGTAAATTGTTTTTGTACATTTGTAAACTTTTCTGCAATTGTTTTACGATTAAAGAAAACTGAAGCCAAATTAAGATGAAAAACGAGATTTGCGACACGAAAGAGCATCCAGATTGCGAAGAGAGACGTCTCTGAAAATAAGTGATAAATCTTTAGAATAATCAGTACCTCTTAGAAAAAATAGAAAGAAAAAGAAGGCGAAAGAGAAGAACATCTTTGTGAGTTGTCGCGCTTTCTCGTGCGCCCGTCTTATACTTAAACATTAATGGGTCTTAAGCTTTTAACGATATACGGTCTCATATGGCGTCCCTCTTGTTTCATCGCAAGAAGAATCCGAAATATCACTGAGAACTTGGGGTTGTTAAGAAATTTGACATGCATTCTTCGATGAAAAAGTGATACAACATTAGATTCACGAAATTCTACACTTCGTGCCATAAAGATCTAGAAAATTTGTAGCCCCAAAGTTGACATATTACACTCTTCTCCTATAAAAATAACTTCGCATCGTTACAAGTGTGGCACAAAGTCGTCAGCAATGACCGAGTCGGTAATCTCAAAGTTGGATCTCCATGAGAAACCGAGATTGATCTCGAAAAGTAAGAAATTCAGATATAAGACAAAAGTACGAAGAATGTTATATATACATCATGTGAAAGACGTTCTATAATTGTCCAAACGTTGTTTGAAACTCGCATTTAGTTGATTGCGAATCTAAGCTCGATATGATGTTATATAAGCGCGCTCGTCATGTTATTTCAGGAAAGAAGTTCACTGAGAATATCACTTCCTTTGTTTTTTTTTTCTTTTCACTTGAAACACGGCAGTACTACAAAAGAAAATTCTGCTCGAAGCAGCTCGGATTTATATAACTCAAAAGATCGTGATCCGACATGGATGTGAGTTCTTGCGGCAGCATTCCGTCTTCTGGCTTCTTGACCACTGTGGTCGCGGCGGGATTGGGAATAGGGGCGTTCACAGCCTGGCGATTCGGAGTAACCAGAAGTGCAACGGGTGGTGATTTACTGGCTACCTGCTCGACGATATTGTTTTGCGTCGGTGGTGATTTTGGTAGAATTCCTTCCATCGCGTTGTTCATCAGCTGTGCGCTTTGAGTCGCCACGCTGCTCAGAATCTTCTTTGTAGCGATAATCGCGTGAGCAGTGGTCGTTGTGACAGATCGATTGTTTAGGATATCTTTCGTGGCGTTTGTAATAACGTTATTAATAGCCTGTTCCGCTTCGTTGGTTAGTCGTTGCTGCGAGATTTCCTGAGCAGCACCGCTTGCCAAAACAGAGCTCGCTTCAGCTACAAAACCTGCGGGTTGATTTAACATGGAACACATGTCTTGTTGAACCGCCTGTTGAACAGCTTGTGCAGCTTGAGCCTGTTGGACAGCTTGCTGTACTGCATGAACCTATAACAGTTTGTCCAGTGTTTTTTATATATAATTAGGTGTTTCTAATTTTTTTAATCTGAGAGATTTTGTTCTTTGAATCTTTACAACATATTGCTACGAACCTGCTGTACTACTTCCTGCGTTGCTTGTTGTACCGCTTGTTGCACAACTTCTTGAGTCGCTTGTTGTACCGCTTGCTGAACCAACTCAGTCGCTCGAACTTGCTGTGCGGCTTGTACGTGCTGCACCGCTTGCTGCACAACGTGAGCATGCTGCACAACTTGCTGCACCACTTGTTGCTGGGCTTGTGCCACCGCTTGCACCGCTTGTTGCTGCGCGTGCGCGACGACTTGCTCGACCTGTTGCTGCGCTTGCGCTAGCTGTTCTACTTGCTGCACTTGCTGTTGCATCGCGACCACATCTTGCTGCGTGAGCGCTTGAATTTGCTGCATGTGCTCTGCAGCGACTGTTGGTATTGTATTAGCAGTAACCTAAAAAAAAAAAAAAAAAAAATGTAGACATATACATTTTATCAATTTATAAAGCGAGACATACCGTAGAATTTGACGTGGCAGTTGTTGCATTGACCGGTGTTTCTGGCAACTGCGGTAATAGTGCTGCATTGATAGTAGTCAGGAGACTATCTCCTGTTGGTTCTATTGTTGCAGTAGGTGACACCGCCGTCGCACTTGGAGCTGCTGCTAAAGGTTGTATCGTCTGCGTTGGTATTAACGCTTCAAGCAGCTTTACCGGAATTGGCGGACTGGTCTGCTGAGTGTTACTAATTGCTTCGTGTTCCGACGTCACGTGGCTTAATATTGTAGTGGAGTTCGGGTTTACCGAGCACAACGGAGTCACCATTTGTTCAGCTGCGGAATTTACTAAAGCATCTAATTTTACCGAAGTTTGCCCTGAAGAGAAAAACGTCATATATCAATATATCGTCGCACATTAATTAAAAACTCATTGTTTTGCAGATATATATTATTGATATATATTATTATAGAAAAAAAACATAACATACGTGTATATATATAACTTTTGGTATAAATTATACCTGTACTGGCCAGAATTCCTGGCGGAGGCGTTGTCTGTTGACTGCTTCCCGAGATAATAGAAGCCGCCTGCTGTTGTTGAATGGCAAATCCGTTCTCACTGTCAGACTCCTCGGTGGTAGTTACTGAAGAATCCATGTGATTCAAGAACTTCTCTACTACATGACTGCCCGAACCCGACAACGGCTGTGTTCCGGAGGTGCCGGGAAAACTTGATAGTGTGCCGAAATCTGGCTGATGATGATGGTGTTTCATACGAAGATCCACTACACCGCCGTTCTGAAGAGCAGTTCCATTAGAGCTATTTTCAGTTGGCAAGACAGTGGTGTCCTTGAGGCGATGAGGACTGAGAACTTGAACTGGAGTTGATTCGTGCATACCTTCAAATATAATTTAATGTGTAAATATTAATATATACATAATTACATTGTTTTCAATAAATCATTATTTAAACGTTTGTTCAACCTCCAAATTCACTTCCAAAAGAAGTCGGATGATGCGCAGTTACCATCGACAAAGAATGCTGATTGCGTATTAGATCTACCACTCCAAGAAGACCGTTTACCGCCACTTCTCGTACCGGACTGTTGCCGGCCGTTGCAACAGCGACAGTTCTGATGATATCAGTTTGCGAGGGTGTAGCTTCTCTCGAGTTTTCGTTGACCAGCTGTTGGAGTGGAGAAGTGACCGACGTCGGTCCGTTCGCGACTGCCGTTGGCGTCGGAATGCTCTGCATACTATTTTCACTCAGCATACTGTTTTCACTATTCTCGTCCAGTACTTCTGTTTTCAAATTGTCTGGAAGGATCAATTGAAGATTCGATGAAGATCGTCGGTTTATTAGGGGATTTGTCACGAGTGCTGGTGGCGGCATCATAACGTCCGGAGGCGAGTTTGGAGGATGGCAATTGGAGGATTGCGAAGTCCACATCATCACGGGAGTGACCTGGGATGTTCCTGTCGGCGGTGGACTGGGATCACTTTTCAGAATCTCCGAAGAAGTATTTTGTTGCGGTTGAGTCGGAGGATTCGTCAAAAAACTCGCTGGTCCAGCAGTTGTTTGCGTTATTAAAGCTGATGAATATCGGATATGTTATTTTTAGCTTTTTTTTATACCCAAAAAGTTTAATGTAAATAAGAAATATCAATAAAAAAATTTACTGTTGGGTGCTACAGCTGTAGCCAGTGGGATCGTTGCGGAAGATGTGACGAGAGCAGCATCACCATTTATCAGCGGAGGTGAAATAGACTCGACCTTGCCTACAGATGGTTGCGGGGGAGATGAAGCCGCTGTGTAAAGAAAATTATGCGGTTCGCTAGTTTTCCCAGAAGACACTGCGTATAATTTGACGCTGATAGTTTCTGTAGGCGCTAGATCTTGTCTGCGATAGGCAGGCACTACGCACACTAAGTGTGCTGGATGTAGATATTCCTTATCCGGAAGCACAGTGCATTCCCAGTGTGGTTCCAAGTTGTTCGATATATTATCGTTATCCATTTGAAAGACCACTCGAGTGTCTTTCAGAAAATTCTTGCCCAGTATAATGAGTTCTAGTCCTCCGGTACACGGGCAAGATGTCAAAGATTTCTTGCAAATTTCTGGAATTCCAGGTGGTTGAGCTGTAAATATAAAAGATTCTCTGTTTACTCCTTCTCTATTCCTGCAAATTTATAAATAAACACAGCTATTAACTTAGTTAACTTACTACAAACTATTGGCTGCGAGCAGACTTGCAGCGTCTCTGCGGTTCCGTCGGCATGCGTGATACATGTACGAAAGACCATACGACAACGCGTAGATTTCTTCTTGCTTCTACCTTGAAGAAGGCCGGCCTCTTGAGGAAATCTATGCTCTACGTCGACATTACGCTCCTTTAAAATGCCGACGCAGTCGCACGTAATATCTTTAGTGGGCTCCATGTCGATCTCGATCACGATCGTGCCGTCGATTTTTCGTTCTACGCAGGGTGTTGAGTTTTTGCCGCTTACTCGACAGGCTTGATAAAACATGTGGGGCAAAACTCGGCCTAGGTCAGTGCCAATGAATACTTGCAGAGTCGTCGGCTTGTCGTAACCGATCAGTCGAACGATAGGAAAACCGTTGCCACTGCGATCCTTTACTGCACCCCGCGAACCTTCCGTCTGATAACGCGCTCGATGCTGTTGTTCGGGTTGACAGACAATTTGCAGTTGTGTTTTACCATCGGTAGAAATATTGGCTGGCGATCAAAAAAGAAAAAATAAACGAAATAAAGTTAAAATACTCAAAAGTTAGAGAATAATTTATGATAAATGCACAGGTACGAGTAAATAGCGAGAATGTTTGAAATTTTAGACAACGGGAAATGTTTATTATTGAATTGTTGGAAGGAAACCAAAGGAATGCGAATATATTTGGAGCTGATCCAACAGGAAACTAAATACTTAACAAATTAATAGAAATTCTTAACCGCATTTAGAAATCTGGAAGATAATGATTCTAAGAGACTCTAAAATGGTTTAATATAATTTTTAATTCTTCAGCCAATCAATTCTCAAAAACTCGATAAGCTCTAAAATAATATTTTAAGAGAAAACTAAAATAAATCTGAATTTTAAAGTTTCTGATGTTGTGACGATACAGCGACAATTCTAAAATATTTTGATACATATGTATTCTCATAATCTATTTTTATGTTGATCGTATGTAAAGAAACATATTGTTGCTGCGCACAGATATAAAATTTTATTTATACGTTTGACCTATATTTGATATGAAAAAGCAAAATATCAAATTTTGCACCAATATTAATGTGTTGTCTTCCTTTTGCTTATCACAGCGTGAAAGAGGCGCCAAACTCAAGAAGATAGCTTATCGGCTACGTAGACAAAATAAACAATTTCGCCGGAAATATATCCACTAAGAGTTTGCTCTTGTTGCAAAATACCAAAGACGACAACGCGTCTTCTGAAACAATTGTTCATCTCTTCCTTCACTTTCTGGCAAAAAAACAAACGTTTAAAGAAACAACTAATTTTTATGCTTTATCAAATACTATAAAACTTTTCTGTTGCTGTTAACTTAGTCGAATCTAAACGCATACAACATTGATAAGTAGAATGTGTATTTAACATTCATTTGTATGATTTTATCTTATAGAAAGAACAAAGAACTGTTTTCTAATTTCAATCATGTGCTTCAGTTTTAAGTAAATAATTAATGAATATATTGATTGATGAAATAACATACTATATAATAGATATGTTTTTATAAAAAAAAGTAGAATAAAAACGTACATAATTGCGAGGTGAGAGTGACAGGTCCTTGATGAGCGATAGCTCTTTTGGTCAGTACGCCCATAGCAGGTCGCGGTCTTGTAACTCCTATGACTCTGCTCACAGAGGTAGCGGATCCAGTTCTAGCACCGGATATCGCTCCCAAAGTAATTCCATTTACAGTAGTTCTAGTGGACGTGGACTTATTTTCAGGATTGGTTCCGGGTGCCACTTCCGGAAATGAAAAGTTTGCGTCCTCGGATTCCAACTTGATATCCATTTTTCTCCTCTTTGAATCCTCTTCCCCAACGCCGTTCCAAAGCTGAAGAATCAATTGCAGAATTGCTTAATCCGTGTGATAAAATATTGTGTTAAATATTTACTAAGAAAGAGAAAAAATGCTATAAGAATGCTATAGAATTTCTTAAGCAAGTAACAAGTGAAAAAAAAATTAGAACCTAAAAACACAAAGTACATATATGTATATGAAATATACAAAATTTTAGAAGCGGCCAACTTAATAATAATTTTGCTTCCATCTTTTCGCATTGAGAAGTTTTACTTGGCAAAAATACTAGAGATCAAACACATTTTGAACTAAAACTTTGTTGAAGTTCTCTCACAAAATGTTTGAGTTCAACATAGTTTTGCGCGTGATCCTGGGAAAGAATTATATATTTCGAATGATCGATTGTAAAACGGGTCACCCCGTATGCGCGAGCGTCTGAATGCTTAATTTAACGAATCAGAGCTCGGCTGGGTTCAACTACCGTTCGAGCGGTCGGCGATCTCCGATGATGATATTGATGACGATCACGCGTACCCTCGTGAACACATTAAATAACTTCATCTGGCTTCTAGTCGCCTCTAACGACAGGGTGATGCTCAGGGCCGTAGCCGTAGCAAGAGTAAGTAAAGCACAAGGCCCGCAGAGGGGCCCGTCAACTCTTCCTCCTTCTTCTTCTTCACTTTCCCATCTTCCAGCAAAGAAAAAGAAAAACAAAGACAAGAAATATATTGGAAGCGACAGTCATTGGATTCGATTAGTAATTTGCAGAGTATTTCAGAAGAATGTCTCTCATTTAATTCTTGAAGAAATTATTATTCGATATATCAACTTTCTTTTATACACGAACTTCCATCGTTCTTATAATTTCTTGCGTTGTAAATAGGGGATGTATTAAAAACAAGTTTACGGGCCCCTGAAATTTCTAGATATTAGATTTTAGAAAATAAGCTACTACTCCCCCCTTTAATTTAGATATTAAAATTTTATTATTTAAATGTTACAGCTCTCTATAAAACATAGCCAGGTAAACTAGCAATGTAAGTTAAGCTATTTTGTATAACAGCTTTATGTTTAATTATCACAGCATTTATATTCGTTTTTAGTCGAGATGTGTTTAAGGTTAAACGTTTATCGCATATCGTTGAAAGATACTAACATTGATGTTACTAAAGTGCTGTTGACGTTCCTCAGATCCGAGGCCAGAATCGTTTGAATTATCGTTATCCTGTGTCGTCCTAGAAGATCCTTGCTCATCCGAGTTCCTCACAGTGACACTATTAAAAGACGACAATGATGACAGTGATAGTCTATTGGATAGTGAGCTTGGTTTTTTTTGTTGTGGTTGTTCTTGTTGTTCTTGTTGCTGCTGCTGCTGCTGCTGTTGGCGTTGCGGTTGCTGTCGTTGCGGTTGCTGTCGTTGCGGATTCACTACCCTTCTAGTTACCGGGTGAGTGCGATTAGTTGCGGTGCTTCTCGATACGGACGATGCTGTCACCGTTGATGACGTGCCACCTGCATTACCACCTGTAAAGTGAAAATCATTTTCATCATCAGGATATTGCAGTAATCGAATTGTTTATATGAGTAATCACGAGGCGAAATGATGAATATAAATAAAAGAGAGACGTGTGCGGATCTAAAATAAAAATGAACAGATACACAAAATATAATTTTCACATCAAAACGTCAAGAATTTCCCCAATTGCCTTGGATCCTAACAGACAAGATCAGAGAGATCTTTATAGCTTTGTACGATCGTTAGATTCTTACGAATAATCAGAATCTTAAAAATTTCTTGGATCCTGAAATTTTCAGACTCTCATGAATCAGTAAATCCTCACAAATCAACGTATCGATTCCCATCGATCTTGCGTGTAACTTCGCTTCTTCCCCGAAACTGTACTTTGTAGCTATCAGCAGATTTCAGCAAATTCTTCTCTTATCTCTGAGATCCAAAGTGTCGTGAAAATCGTATTGTCAATAATATTATTGTTCGATCAGTGGAATTGTACATCCTTGGAATTCCGAAACTCACTCCTTATTAGTAAAAAAAAATCGAACTCCTTGAAACACTACCGACCATCACCATTCGACATAACATTGATAGACCACCTCGATTTACGCATTGAACATGAAGACTCCGCGTGTGCATCGTCGGGGAACGATAAAGAGGGAAAAATACGAAACACATGAGCCGGGTGAAAGAGGGACAAAAAGACAGAGACGATGAGCGTGAAAGAACGAAGAGAGGGAGCGAGAAGGGAGCAAAGCAATGTCGAACGGGTCTATCTATAGACCACCTCGACTATGGACGGGATAATTGCGTGGGGGTGAAGTTGCAATCGCGGACGCAACTGGTGGCGACTGGGGTTCGATTCTCCTCCTCCCCCAATCCTCCTCCTTCTCGCCCTCTTCCTCCTCCTCCTTCTGTCCAAGCGACCCGGCATAAGGGGTTGGATGCGTAATCGACGCATGCACACACGTGCATAAGGTGCATCTGTGTGAACATCGAGGAAAATCACAGGACGATGTCAACGACCTAGGCCGTTGGTTTGCAATCTCGTCTCTCTCGCTTTCTCACTTTCTCGTTTCCTCTTCTCTGATGTCATTGTTGCTGTTATTTTGCACCAATCATTACGTCAACATGCACACTTATCTCCGTCTTTTTTTTTTTTTTTGTTCTTTACATACACAATCAATTATCATTACAAAGATTACACAATTCAACAAAATATTAAGCGAAGAAGAGAACGATTGGCTCGTCAGAATTTGTTAGCGGTCATAAATTTGAGAAATTTGTAATTTGAACTAAGTAAACAAGATTATTTTAATGCAATTTATTCCACTATTGTGTATGACATATTGTTGCGTTCATTTCAGTCAAAACAATATTATCGCGAAAAAGAGAGTAATTGCTTTTCAAGATTGTAGCTTTGTAATGTTATGTTTCCAAAGTAAATCACATGACTTTTCGCTCGATCTCGTGTGAATCATCGATCGAAAGTTGCATTCATCGAAAAAAAAAAAAAAAAAAAAAATATGTTTCGAAGATAACATTATTTGCCGTTATTACCCATCACGATAATTGCGCGATCAAACAGTTATGAATCTGTAAACGAATGTGTGTATAATAAAAGTTCTTTCCGCACCAATAGAAGTTATGTCTGAGACAAGTTTTAAAGAATCTTCCTTGATAGCTCGGCATTTATTTCGAAAAACATGCAGGTATGTTTCGGAAACAAGCAATGACGCTGCTCCGCCGACGATGGCTGCACAATATCGGGCGACAAACGCTATAAAGATAATAATTGCGAAGGTCTCGCGGGTGGCACCGCTGCTGGTTTTAATTACCCCGGCAATCTCGCCAGTCGATAAATAAACGCGATGGGAACGGCTCTGTACACCTGCAGCCAGAGGTGAATGTATCTCTTTATCGTCTCGTGGAAGGATATTGCCAAGACGAATTAGGGCTCTCTGTGGTATTTGCGTCTTCCAGCCGCGTCCTCGAGTCCAACAGAAACAGAAAGAGAGAAAGAGAAAGAGGAGAAGGAGAAGGAAAGAGAGAGAGAGAGACAGAGAGAGAGAGAGTGTACCCTCGATAACAGGATCGATAAACATCGTTACTATTACACGGCAAACAGAGCGCGAGCGCGCTAACTACGACGCCTCTCCTCTCGAGTCTCAAGGATATATCGTTATCAGGACGAATGGACAGAAGGACGCGAATGAACGGATCGATCGGCGCTCGGTTGATCCTCGTGCCAAGTCCAGAGACTATGGGGGATACGGGCGAGCTAATTCGTCGCAATTAACGAAGCGTTATAGGCAAATTTTATTCTTTTGACATTTGGAATCTTTGATCGGAATGTCACGAGAACGTGCCATAAGTTATATAAAAGATCCATTAATTTTATTGTACATTCCGCAACAATACAATTGTATCAATATTAAATAAGTCTGTGAGAAGTCTGGAATTTTATGTGTTTAAAAACATAAAATAAAGTTTCATAACTTGAGCAGAGATTACGTACGTAACTAAAAGACTTTTAAGACGATAGAGAAATTTTTATTAGAGAACGAGACAAAAATGTTTAGAAGAGAGATAGCGCGGGCCACGGGGTTCAAAAAATATTTTAGATAATCTAAACACAACATATTCCTGATAAAAGAGAAAGATATACAATGGTCATTGGAAAGAAAAACTATTACAGAGAGAAAGAGAAAGAGAGAGAAAGAGAAAGAGAGAGAAAGAGAAAGAGAGAGAAAGAACAATAGAATTTTACAATAAAATTTTGGATTACACTTTAAAGAATTTAAACTTTTTTTTTATAGTTGGTTTTATTCTAATTTAAATTTAAGTGCTTTTAATTCTAATCTTTTTTTGTTTTTATCTTTAAAGTCTTCGAGTTTCCGAAATATCGGATTGCCTCTTTCGAGATTTTGTAAACTGTCTTTTGATTTCCGATGAAACAATTCGCTGCGACAATACAACCTCGCGAGGCAGTTTTATGTACACTTAATGGCATCTCTGATAGCCTACTTAAGGCAGTCGAGATAAGAAGCCGGAGATTCTCCAGAAGCTCGACATCGGTGCTTGGCACCGGTACCGCGAGAAAAGACAGAGAGAGTAAATACAGAGATAGATACAGCATATTTGTTAGAGTAAATTTTGATATTTTACGAAGAACAAATCTAAAAACAGATTAAAAAAAAATAACAGCATTCAAAGAAACGTTTGCTTAAAAGCTTATGAGAGAATACAAGAAAGTTGCGTATGTCGTAGAACCGCGCTAAGTATAGTACTCTTGTAGTAAAATAGAAAAAATGAAAAATGATATACAATTTTTTATCGATAATAGACAGTTGATTGGAAGCAGCGACTTATCGATAAAAACATCGTGTACCGTCTATTATCTATTCTAATCGATAACAAGACACTGATTTCAATGATAAGTAAGCAAGTAACGACGGTCGTTTAAAAAAGGAGAAGATTCTCGATAACAGAAGAACATCACAATTTATCAATAAACTCCAATTTGTCCGAAATTCAATTTGTAATTGGTATTCAAAATAATATAGGATTTGCTGCATAAATTTATGATGTGTAAATGAGAACATGTATTTATATCAGTGATAAGCTCGTGTCAAAGCATATTTTCTCTTTTACTGAGAGAAAAAAATATAAGTAGTATATTCATTATATCAATAGTAAGAAAAAATAATAGTAACACACAAATGTTCGCAATAATGGAAAATATAAACTTATACAATTTAAGTTAGAAGTTTAACGTTCTAAGTTGTTGAATTCTTTTTTACATGAGATTCTTTCTAATTTTTATAGTTAAATATGAAATTATCATAACATGACACAAAGTTAATAACAAAAACATAAATGCTACATTAAAAATCTATTAAAACTGTCTTTAAAAACCAATTTAGTGGAAATAGCTACCGATATTTGTTTTGAGGATATAAATAATATCTAATATTTATATATAAATAATATTTGTTGGTGTAATATTAATTCATTAGTCACATGTTACTTATCTTTGTGCGTATATATGTATCAAATTAAATATTATTTGAATTCATATTGCACCGTTTTCTCGAGAACAAACAAGGTTTGCTTGTAAAGTCAAAAACTTTAATAAAATCATAGAAATAAACATAAACAAAAACGTGTAAATAAATCAAATAACTATGTATTTTTGTGATTCAATCCGCTCCAGTAATGAACATGTCTCTTCGATCACAAAAACCTCAGAATTCACCGAGAAACTGCATGTTAACAATTAACATAGTCATGTAAACAGTTAGTTAGAACAAACATTTAGAAGTATATCGTCGATCGGCGCGCTAAATGCCGGTCGACTCGAAAAACCAGTTTCGTGTGATTTGAACTAATCGAATATATCAATCTGCCGCCAATTGAGTCAACATCTATGTACGTATTTGTGCGTGTGTTAGGCCCCGTTATACAACGAATTATAAGCGTTATTCAACTATGTATACAGGCATCCGGTTAACGAGCAGCGTATGCGCGCATATTTGTGTTTACACGCGCGTTTAGCGATCATTGAGATATATGTGCAAGTACAGGCCAAAGACTTTTTTTGAGCATCAATTTCATAAGACGGTCACATAAATCGCCCGTATATGTGATGTTTCAAAACATCATGATAATGAGTTTCAATCAAAATAGAAATTAATGAGAATCTTATGTTTTAAGCTGATATTTTTGTATCTTCTTGAATGTTCTCTTACGCAACGGAACTTTACACATTCTCGCATATATTTATTTTACTTTTATTACAGATTTCTTTTTTGATCGTTAAAAACATTTAGAACTTCAACAAATCTTCTCAAGCGATACTCAATTCTTTCTTTAATTTAATGTAAATTAATTCGAATTCTTCGCATACGTGCATTGGAAAACACAACGTCGAAAAATCAAGTTTTGAGAAACGAATCTGATGAATAGATCTCGAAGAGCAATCACGGACAATTGTTAACTCGCCAGTTGCGCAATCAGAAAGTTGTTTTTGTAATACAATTATTTTCAATTTTCTTAGATTACGGGATCATTGAATAATTGAGATGTGTGAGCTAGCAAAAGGTTTACTTGTACATTTTATATGGGCACTCCCTTTCGAATAACTTAATTCAATTCCGACTGGAGGTAATCATCCGAAATTAATTGACACCGTTTGTGAGCACTTTGGTAAACAGTGATGTGAATAATGATGCAAATTCAATGATATAATGTGTGCGTGTGTATACATATATTCTAATCAATTCTTATACCTAAACATGATGGGTGATATTTTTAAAGGTCAACAATTTTACAATTTTCTCACAACGAATTCGATTGGACGCACTAGTGCGCACTGAGTGTACATACATATTCACACTCATGAATATATATTCTACTACACACTGAAAGACTCGGCCCGCAAAACTTTATTTTTACTTCTCAATTTTTATCTCCGAATTCTCATTTATTTCAGTCTTCGAGAGTTCAACAACATATGATATTTAAGTTTTTAAAGTCACTCCTGTTTAACAAAAAAAAAGAAAAAAGAAGCGATTTTAGAATGTATAAATCCAGTGTACTTAAATTAATTATCTTTTTGTCTTAAATTACTCGTTTTGTCGTCATTTTTTGGTCCAGAAAAACTACTTGTTCTTAATATTCTAATTCATTTCCAACTGTATATTCACCGCTGGATTTGTCTTTCGCGTTTTATTTTGTCGTTTCTTATAATCTTATTCTCATATTTCAATATATCGTCTCGTCGTCACTTAGACGCGCTCATGTATATCGAGAACCGCGAAGGTTATCTAGAACTGCGCGCATACAGCCATTTTCTCGCTGACCAGCAGCGAGATACTCTAGTGCGTCGAGTATTTTCAACAATAATAATACTGACGGGAGATAGTACGGAAAAACATTTGTCGCAAGTTTATCGACCCCGCAAAAGAGCGCGCGCGCTGTTTCATATTTGAAGATATATAGACATTTGTGCGCACGCGGATGTGTCTTGTATTGTATCTATCTACATGTGCCGTGTATTTTTCTCTAATGCACACGAAACAGACATATCAAGAAGGAAAAAACGAGGAAAAACAGTATTAGAGAAAAAGCGACACATACTTTTCTGTTCTTTGTAATAAGCATCTGTGGATCTGCACAAGACAAGGAAATCCGATCTTCGTCACCATATTGATTAACGTCGAAGACAACACACGTACTTTTTTTCGCGTGCACGATGTAAAAATCATTATTTTAAAATCCAGAAATTCACATTTACAAAATGTTTATTATACTTTTTTATTTATTTTTTTTTTTTTCATATCTGCATAAAATTCAATTGCGCGAGAACTCGGACGAATAAATACGGGGACACATGAGATCGACGAAATATTTTTAACCCTACAGAAGTGTCGAGAAAAGAATAAATTAGTAAAAATAAACACATGTGACAACATAAATATGTCTATGTCAACCGAGAGTCAAGGTGAGTTTGCCCAAATGTCATTGTATTAAAATATTATTGCATGCATATGTAGAATATATCGCGCAACATTCGACAATTATACAAACACGCACAAACGTAAAAACAAAAAAAAAAAAAGAAAGAAAAGAAAGAGTATTATGTACAGAAATGATTTTTGTGTCACGCCGCTGGTTCAACAAACTTAATGAATCTGATTCTGATAAGATAACTGCGAGACGGCAGCTCTACAACTGCTATAAAGGCAGAAATAATAATAAAAAAAAAATCACAAGAATCAACGGCATACAAACAAAGCCTTGAAGAATTTTAAATGACTGACAAAATGTAAATAGCAGAGTCGCGTCGTTTATATGTATACGCGTCATAGAATTGAATTAAGTAGAGTATAATTTAAAGTTTTCGAAGTCGACAACTGAACAGAGATTGACAATAATTCTAAACACACTTCTGGTCACACAACTTCTCGGTGAGGAGGAAAGGGACTCATATGCTAATTACCATGATGATAAACGTCGGTCAATGTGCCGCCCACGCTTCTATATTGCAAGAGCATGTTCAGATGATCATTAACATGGTCTAAGGTCGCGCTATTAGTTCTCCTTACTTCTTGGCGCTTCTTCTCCAGATCGGGTGCCATTAGGCCCCCTCTGAGAAAATCTACGGAACTTTTTTTGCGGTCACGCCGTTCTTGGCATACAACAAGTGTCTACTTACACACTTAAACGATCTTAACGGGATCGAGTTCTTTGCTCATCTTCGTTCACACGTTTTTTACAAGAGTGCTTTATATAAATAAGTAAAAACAAAAACACAGTCGTTCGTTAATACGCGCTGTTCGATCATCACAGATCGATCTCGATCACTGTTTAAAAAAATAGTTCCAAGATTCGCACAAGTTTCTCACTACTCCTTGAACAATAGTAAAGTTATATATACGTGTCACGTGAACGATTCACAACACTGTACTTTAGATTCGAAGCGTATTTAACAAGTATATAATTACAAGCTTAAACTCTGTAATTTTTCCTTTGACGTGCGATATCGATTGATCCATATCGACCTCTCTGTATCGTCGGTGTCGTTTTACTATGCTTGCGTAAAGACTCGCGGAGCGACGCGTGCGATGCTTTCAACCGTGACAAGAGCGCGAGCCGGAAAAAGACAACGAACGCGTAAGAAAAACACAAAGAGACGAAGCGCGGAATTCAAAAGCGGAAGAGCACGACACGCGTTTGTGCGCAGACTAACGCCACACCGCTCGTCCGAGATCAGCGTGACCCGAGCGCGAGAGTAAATAAGCCCCTACTCCTCGTTGTGCACCACATATGTCGGCGCCGCGGCAATGGTACGTTGGTGAAGGTGACCAATCAACAGGCGCTAATTATCTAAGTCATCGGCGAGGGCGCTCGAATTTGATTGAGTATCGATATGTTTTCTTATACAACACGACTGGAAGACCGTAAATAGTAGTTCTAATTTTAAAAGCGATCTTGAACTTGTTTTGGCTAAAAACTTCAACGTGTGATATCCAATTAAATATCACGAAAACACGCCGACTCGCGTCACATTATTCCGCTCGAAACTCGATTTAAACCAAGATTCTTCGATAATTTCAACACTGTCGCGCTTATATAAAGTTATATAATTCCGAAGAGAGAATATTTTTTTTTTCTGAAGAACAAGATTTTCCGCAAAGCTTTGCTCCGAAATTTGATTGCGCAACTCGGTTTATGCGGCGTTCTTCCGATGCCAGGATGTCACGCTCTTCTAAAGGGTGATTGAGCACGAATGTGTGTGTGTGTGTGTATCCGCATCCTTTGAGTCACTATGCGCCGTCAATTTTTCAACCCAATCTAATGAGCGAATTTTCGCAAAGCCTTCGTGAGAGAATTCTGTGTTCCGTCACACAGAACGGACGAGAGGATTAGATAATCGAGACACGAGCGTGATCGATTAACCCACGAGCGAGTGCCTGAGCGTACAACAATGCGTCATGATCTTCTGGTGACGATTGTGACGTCAAAGGTCGATTATGAGTTTATAATCCCGCGGATCACTTACGATCCGCGCAGCGATTTAATGCGAGAGATGCATTGCAATAGCGTGCGATATCAATCTGCGTTGGATAATCCATTCTAATTGCTATTTACACATGGATCTGTAATTCTGCAGTTTCAGCGATCCGTAGATCCCCCACTCGCGAGTCGCGAGCAAAAGAAAAAAGCGCCGCCCATGAAAACACGCAGAATGCCGGAAAACCGCACTTCGAGATATAATATCGAGATCTCAAATCGATATCTTCAATTCGCAATTGCGCTTTTTCTTGAACCAGAAGCTATTAAAAGAAACCAACGTATAAATTTTTGTTAAAACTTTTTTAATCAAAGAATTTTAAAAATATTGTAACAAGTGCCATCCAACGTGCGAGACAGGCGTTTTATATTCAAAACAATGACCGTGCGACAAAATAATCAGAAATTGGTCCAAGTGACCATCACTTCATATCGAATGAAACTGCATCGAACATGCAACTCGTGAAGACCAAGTGTCCCTACGTTCTAATTTGAAAAGGTACACGTGCCGCGTACGTCGACCGATTTAACATAAATATTCACGTTCGCGCATCCGTTTAATCTTTCTAAATTTAGCTTTATACCATTTAAACCACTCTCCTTTTTTGTCCCTCTTATTTTCACGGTCAAATTGCCGATTCTTTGCGTGGAAAAAACCTTGTCGCGTAACATCGCAAACCACTCGGCTCATCGCTGCGAATATTCGCGAACGCGCTATATGCGTCCGCACAGCATATTTGTATTATTATTGCCATTTTTCATTATTGTTATCTCGGTTGCCGCGGAAACTCCGGAGACACCGATCTAAAAAGTGATGCGCGAGCGAGAAACATTACAGAGGCGGGAATATGACGACGATTGAGAAATATTTATCGCCGATGACGACGCCATTAGAGTTTACACATTACGTTTATACAGGGTGTCGACAAAATAGCGCACTTCGTGCGTCAAGTCGTTGAGTTCTAGTTTTTTTCTTGTGTCTGTGATAAAGTCGGTCTTCGTTGACGCGCTTGTCTAGATCTGTTGCGTTTACTCCAACTTCTTGTTACTACGCCTGTGACTGCTCCTGTGTGTATTTTTTAATCTAATCTGGAAAAATTTATTAAAAAAACAAATACTGGCGTTTTTGTGTATGTTACATTGATGTTAGAGAGCGCATTATTTATCACAATCAGACAGAACAATGATTAAGTTAAATGACATTTGTTTTTTTTTTTTTTTTAACAACAGACTTAACTTCACAAAGATTGCGCTGGTCAGGATTAGACAATAATCAAGTCGTATTCTTCAATGTAGATTAGAAAGATTAAATTAAACATCTCCCGGATACTTTTTTCTACGAGATGTTTCTCGAGAACGCATCTACATGTGTGCAAAACAAGACATAAACCAGGCGGATATTGTGTACAAAAAAACAATATCAATAAATCTCGTAAAACTTGATCATTTCAAAACTCATGGACAAAAAAGTCATTAATTTTGCAACCATATTTGAAACAAAGTCCATTTTAAATATATATAGAAATTGGATTCATTATGTTCTCATTAAGATAAATAAGAGTTTTTCTTGTTCTTAGTAGACAGATTTCACTGATATCAATTTTTCTAGCCGAAAAATAGACTCAATGTACAATAGTTTGTCACTTTTTCAGTAAAAATAATGCATATATGTAAAAATAATTTTTAAAGAAAAACATACGCATTTGACATTTGGTTTCACGAGAGTGCAATTGCGCACGCTCTGGCCTTTTAAATTTTTTATAAGCGCGATTGTAAGAAATCTATGTTCTATGAATAAACTGAGTTTATCCTTCTTCACGGTAATGTTTCCGTCTCATTCGTTTCTCGCATAGTAAGTCAGCGAGTGCAATAAAGTCCAATGTGCACGAGACGATCGCACTCAACGGCATGTTTGTTGCTTGCTCTCCTCCTCTCTCTTTCTCTTTCTCTCTCTCTTTCTCTCTCTCTATGCGCGCCTACCGTTCAATTACTCGCTTACACACACACACACAGTTCGCACTCACACACGCCGGTAAAATGTGTATACGTGTGTCCACGTGAAGGAGGACTCCTACGTGTTTGCTGATAGCGCAGTAAACGTCTGTAAGCTCGCTCGTCCTATTAGTCACGCTAGACGATTACTGGCGATGATGGGTCGTATAGAAATCCTATGACGACAATGATCGAGTTTTTGCGAAAAAATCGATCGTGACCACGTAGTATTTCTCATAGTATTTCCCCAAGTGTATTTTCCAGATGTTATATATCTTTCTTAATTATATACCTGTGTAACGACGACTTATATAAAATTTTATCTTAATTGACGACCATTACAACACTTCAATATAAAATAGATATAACACCTCGATAAAGATGATTATCTTCATCATTTATTCAGAAAAAAAAAGAAACGTATTGGAACCGGATCGAGCATTCAACGAGTCGAAAGGCGAATGTGTTTCTGATGTTAAATAACATTAAAAATATCAGAATCAACATAAAATTCTCGAGATTAAATTTTTAAATGTCGAATTTTTTGATATCACGCTACCTACTGGATATTATAATATAGTTAGCGTCTCTCCACGCGCGCATGAGCAATGACGATTCTCTAGTACGGTTCGTTGAATACGAATCTCGTTTCCCCGCTGGACGATGACCCGCCTTGCTTATTTATCGTCGCGCTTTTACGACTTAACTGTTATTCGGGGCTTGCACTATGAGACGTTCGATACGCGTATTTGCACGCAGACGCCACTGGTCTGCCGTAATGGTCGATCGATCTTTGTGCGTTTGAGATGAGAACATTCCATCTTGTGTATTATAAGTTACACAAAGTTCATTTTTTAATTAATGTAATTAAAAACAGTTTACAAGATCGTTGCGATTTTTGAGAACTTTCTTGAAAAGTCAAGTTTTTCTTGAAAAACAAATATGTATGTACTTTTAATGAGTTGTCTTGTTCGACGGAGCGCTTCTCCGTTGTGGTCCAGCATAACGCGCACATTCAATACTTGCTGATTGGCGCAAGAACAGTCTTTCTACGTTACGCTAATTTTTAAGTTACTCAGCACCGCGCTTGATGAATGCTTGGCGTGATTGCGATATTCCAAACAACCATCATTTACAGTTTATCAGCTGACGAACTTAAAAATTATAACCGAAACGTTCTGGTTTTAATCATTTTTTATTTAAGTATTTTACTTCATCACTTGTGTAAAATTTATTTTAAATACAATCTGCAAACAATTGGCTTATATTTGCCGAAAGTTAGCAATTTGTTGGATTCACCCACTTTGAGCTCAAGGACGTTTTCTATATTCAAATCAATTGATTAAAATTATTTACATTCCGGTTATTTGACGGCAAAACTATGTGAGCGACCATGCATGTTTTTTTCTTTTTTAAGAGCGAGAAATGAATACTGAGTAGAGAAGCGCATTTTTGTGAACTGGCTTTATCTCTAGGTAGACGGCCTGCTATCATCATAGCTCTCGTAGAGAGACGCACGCGATAAAACATGAACATCCTCTCTCTTTCTCTCTCTCTCCGCATTCGTCACATTTTCTTAAATCTCGTTCAAGAAGATTACTAAAATATTCTCAGAGTATCTCGGCTTACGTTGAGACGAATTGATGGCGCGTTTCGTGAATTTAAAGATACCAAACAATTTTACACGCAAATATCGAGTTGTTCTAAAAGTTTTTTTCAATAAAATCAAATTTTAAATTTCAGTTTTCAACATTATCGTAGATAGCAACATGACATCGCAAAGATATTAATAAAAACATTGATCATCACACTGTATAGATTTGTAAATAATTTCTTGTGAAAGTTTTATTTGTGTGAGAATTTTATTCTCCAACTGAATTTATGTTCGGAATCTGCGCGACATCTTCCAAATCTCTCTTCGTGAAATTTTCTAAAGATTAAAAAAAATGTTCGAGGATACGTAAAATATTTATTTTAATATCACCGGTTCAAGTGTCATGCTGGAAAATTATCACGTTTTGCAAACACGTGCGTTACACATTTCTCAGATCGCTCGCTGAGTAGTCCGTTCTCGCTCAGCTGAGCACCGCTGATTTGTGAATCGGATTTGCTACCGTCTCAACCAGAAAAAACTATCTAGTTCACATTCAGCCAGCTCCGATTTTAACCAATTAAGGCCGGTTTCCTTTCTCTCCAACCGAGACTACGTTTTTTGAATAAAGAATCACATTATGTAAATCCACGCAAATGTGAATCGAATTTTAATGGTCTTTAATGATTATTCTTTTAGACGGATGTTTACGGCTACGTGCATTCAGCAAAACAAACCGAAAGACGCAAAAACATTTATATTGTAGATATATCGAAATCACGTGTTTCTCTCGGATGCAAGTCTATATTTATATACACACATACATATACATATACACATATATTTTATATACTGGAATATAAGACATATAACATTGAATAAAAATTAATCTTTCTATATACATAAATATATTATTTTAGCGTCAGTTTTTTATGGTTTCATTTTACGCTCGTTAACATACCTAACATATTTAACAAATAAAAAGTCATCTTTTAGATATTTTCGTTATCAAATCCGTCATTAAACATTAAATATGTATATTAATTATTCCACTGTCTTGTTTTTTTGTTTCACGTTGACATCAACAGTTACATAAATATAAATGTAAACATTTACATACAATGAAATTTCATTCCTCTATGATAATATTTGAATTCGTAATGTATCTATACTTACATAAGAGTTTTGTGTCTCGAAATGATTTCCAATATACAATTGCTTATTTTTATTTTTATATATTTGTTATTTTATATATATTTGTAAAAAACAAATTCAAAATAAGAGGTTAAACGATTTCACCTCAAACCGATTTTAAATGTTTAGTTTCAAAATGTTTTTTTTCTTGTACGTGCGTGCGTGCGTGCGTGCGTGCATGTCCTTTTGTGAGTTTTTTCTCCGCTTCCGCTCTTTTCTTGGAGGGCATATTATAGAATTTCAATACTGTTAATAAAATAACGAGACGCAGTTGTAACTTTGACGGATAATGATATCAAACATCGATATTCTGAATATCATTCGCATCATTTCTCGATAAATAAAGGTGTCTTGTTATTTTATTTGTTTGTTCTAATCTTTTAATATAAGTAGAAGAATTTGAGTGAACGAGTGTTCTAGTTTTTAAGTCAAAAATACGTTTGATAACACATTTCCTCTCTATATATAGAGATATCCTAGAGATAATTCTATCGGAAACAATACATAATGATTTTAGAACATTAAATTATGTAACAAAAGATTTCATTGACACACATGAAATTTCCGAGATTAATTAATAACACACCGAAAGAAATATTAAACTTGCTTTAAATCTCTTGAAAATCTAGAACATGTGAGTAGTCGAACTGATAACTTGATAACTCTATATTACAACATCGAAAATAATACGACTGATAAAGGAAGTTACTTTATAGTGGAATTTAAGAAGAGATAATATATTTTGACCATACAAAGTCCAACAAGTTAATTCCTCTGTTGTTGTTTTTTAACCGTATTAGTCATCACAATATTAAATTCGAATATTATTTTCATTATTGCGCATATTGCGAGTATTGATATAAAAATTAAATATATATAGATACTTACGTAGCTTCATAAAAAAATATTGAACATGTAAACACAGAGTCGATTATCATGCAACAAGTAAACGAAAATCGTAATTGACTAAATCGAACATCCTTATTCGGCTCTTACGATATTTTGCGGCTCGCAGATGCTTGCTCGAGATTGTCCGAAGAAGCAAATTGCTAAGACTGTAGATTGGCGGTGATTGAGTCTACATTACAAAGGCCTTGGATGCGTTTAACGCGCCGGCATTCAGAACGGTTGCTCCACAAAAAGCTTTTCTCGCCATTCAATTAACTCTCTCGTCTACGTCAAATTTAACTTTTTTCGAGAGATCTTCAACTTTTTGGATTCGCAAAAAGTGCATTTGATATTACTAAATTTATCACAGTACAATTATGAATTCAAAATTTAGATAGAATAACGCAATATCGGTTTTTTGTTTGAAACTCTATAAGCAGATGTCTTCGAATTCTGTGTTTGTTTCTCGTGGAAGTTAGGTTCGACTTTTGTAATAGAGTTTATCAACTTGAAATAAACAATTTTACGCATTTAACGTCGCTCGTTAAGTGGTACTTGATCGTGTTTATGGCGATTACTCTAAGGATGTCAGATTTACCGATTTGAGATAACACACTGAGTGAATACACTTAATCCCGGCACTCAAATTCACTGTTTGATGCACAAGAATAGTCGCTGATAATGTGCAAATTTATTGAATGCATCGCGATTAAAGATGGTCACATGAATTGCGGTTGCAGAAGAAACTCACAGTGATCGTGCTGGCATGAACAGGTTGTACCTTTTGTGTGTCATCGGATCAATGTGAAAGTACGTACGAGAAAAAAAAATTACGAAAAACAAGATACTCAAGTATCTCCACAAGGATAAAAAAAAAAAAAAATATGTTACGAAGAAAAAGCGTTGCACCTCATTCGAGAAGATACGCTAAAATAATTACATTTTCTTGGATAAATTTTAAAGCAAAACTAGCGCATATATTTGCATATTTTTGCCGTTGATTACCTCTCTCATTTTTTCTCATATTTTGGCATAACAACGTCTGATGCCTAAACCAGTAAAAAATACACTACGGTATCTGTATGCATATACAGATATACATATATGTATGCATACATAAAAATATATTTATATATTTATATGTGTACATACGATTTGTAACAACCTGCACAATGGCGCCATCACATACGCACCAAAATCTACATATAAATATATTTTGCTCTCTCATCTATGTTATCAATTCTTCTTTTCTCCCTACTACCGCTTTATTCTTATCGCGGCGCGCCAAGGATGCATTTTCATCGTCATGTATCTTCGAATAATATATCATATGCAAGAGTCGCGCGAGCTGGATTGTACCAGAATGTTGACAAAGATATTTTTAACGAAATCTTTATTAACGAATCAATTATACTTTTTTTTTAACGTGCAATAACATTCTATTACGTATTGTTGCAGAATGTAGGCTTGAAAAATCTATCGACATAGCATATTAATAATATATTATAATAAATATAGCACGTTTTGCACATTAAACATTGCAGTTAAAACAAATTGTGTATTTAATCAAAACGTAGTAGGTACCCTTCTCTCTAAACTTTTTCTTATTGAAAAGGAGACACGCGACAGATCGTTCTACGTAGATACATGATGTACTTGGCCGCGAAATGTTATTGCGTCTTTTGATCGGTAGAAAATTGCACAAATTTGAATGCAAATCGGACAGAATCGTGAGAAAAAGATAAACAAAATGAAATTCCCGCGGAACCCAAAGTTTTCGCCTCAATTCAGATCTCGAAAATCTCGACACGTTCAGTGTCGTAAGAGTCACTTTATCTCTCTCTCGTTATAAACATATAATATTAGATTTTACGAGAGCAATTGATTCATACCGAAAATTGTTTTGAGGTAAAGTTTACTCGAAGCTAAATTAACGTTGGACTCGGGCCATTGGCGTGCGAGCAACTTAAGCGCGTCGCATTTAGATCTCGCAGTTTTCCTCAATCGCACCTTCGCAATAAACAAACGCATTTCGACGTGACCGCCGCGAGATGAGCCGATACGTCGAAAGTGCCGTCGCGTGGACGAATCTCGTTGATTGGCACTTGGCGGTGAGAGAGCAAATCGGAGAGTATACGATCGCTCTTACGCCGCCATTGTTGCGCGTATGTTAATGAATGTATACATACGTGTGTATGTATATATGTACATCTAGAGTGTGTGTATATTGTGACATAATAATGTAAACGAGAATTCCAATTCAACGCACATACACTTGTGCACAGTCAATGGTAACTTGTTCTACTCCAACATCTCGGAAACAAAAACACTGACATCTCTCACAAGAAAAAAAAAAACAATGACGTTACGTGACAAACTCGTATTGTTCACTCTTAAGTTTTTTTTTAACAATACATAATTGAAACTAACGCGTAATAAACAATTTCGAACACTCGCGAGAAAATCGTGACGCTCTACAGCTTCTCCTCGTTTGAATCTCGCGCTTGAGAGTTTCGCGACAGATTCCTGATTTATCACGCGGTTGTGTTTATGCGCGTCGCGCTCTCCAGCTGGTATTGCTCACACATCGTAGTCGCGCGCAGCTGGTACGATCTCGCGGAGAGGGAGGAGAGGAACGATATACAACAACAAACAAGAAGGGAGAGCGGACGAGAGAATGCGCGGCGGATCTCGCGGATTTCGTGCATTGCGATTTTACGAGATTACAACTTACCGGCCGCGGATTTGACACCGCTTTTCCCATGATGCCTGCGGTACCTCTTTGCCAGGCAGCTCTTCAGCAACATCGTACACGCACACGTACGCGATTGTTTCCGGCAACGGCGCGTTTGCTACGCATTATTATCCGACCACGCGGCAGCCATATTTGCTTTCTGCTGCTCGACTAGTGGAGTCTGCGGTCGCGTCACAAGGCCTCACTCCCTCGGCCTTTGGCTCGCGGCCATGCCACTGCCGCGCCGCGGAGAGACTGTACGCGCATACGCGACGAAATCAGCTGCGTTCAGCAGAACAAGCTGTCTCGTAGCAATTGCATATGATTGGCTCTTACTTTAAAAACCAACCAATCAACGTCGAGTGTTGGCAAGACGACAACGCAACAATTGGTCTGCTGAACGCGGCCAAATAAAACAGCTGCGCGCGCGTTTGATTCGATATTTCGAGAGTCGCAATATTGCGCGCGCTTCGAAACATTCGTGGGCTGAGTCTTCATGATGTGAGAAAAAAATAGGAATTGAGCCATTCAGCAAAGAAGAAGAAGATGATGTGAGAAAATAAATATTTTCATGAAACATCCCTATTCAGTTTTGAACAAGATATAGCTTTCGGTACACGCAAACATCGCATGACTTTCACCAGTATTGCCAGAAAGTTCTGTGGATATTACTTAAATACAAGTTACACTCTTACAACACGTTCAGTTTCGATAAACGTTTGACACGATACACATAGGATACAGGTTGCGATAACGATGTAAGTACTAGTAAAATGTATTACGTTTACAAGTGACTTCTGTAAAACACATAGCGGGCATTTATTTTTCCTTTTGGAAAAATATTATATAGTATAAATATAGGTACAAAAAATTTACACCGTTACGTAAATTGAACGTGAAGAATATAATAGATTTATGTTCGCACACAGTCGTTTCGTTTTCAAACTTATTCTCTCTCAACGTTGGCATGTAAGAGAATACATATTTCTATCTTTGTTTTGCGTAATATTGAAGTAAATCTATACACATATATATCTATTATGTTACCAATAATGTCGTCGAATTTTTTTAAATAGAAAAATGCCAATTTGCAACAGTTTATTCGATAAACGTGCAGGATAATATTGTCTTTGATAACGAAACTTGTTTATTTAAAAAGTAAAATAATAAGCGACCAATTCTCCGATTTGCTAGGGCACCTTGCAACCGAAACACATATACTTCGCGGTATAACACGCACAAAACGCAAATAGAACCTTTCGAAAACTTATTTATTTTGAATTTTTCCAGATTATCCGTTTCAGACGATACTCTCAGACTTTCTCAAAAAGATCTGAAAACGATATAAAAACAGTTCGATTCGGCAGATCCATTATTTTATATGGTGAGTGCGGATATATACATACGTTAGCGACTATATGCGGATATGTGCGTTTAGTACATCACATTTCCGATCAGTCCCATCCCGGTATACAAAAAATACTAAAAAATCTGTATATTTTATATTGCGTTTTACAAAGATTCTAGTGTTAACTGTAGTTTTATTAATTTTAAGAACTCTCTCTCTCTCTCTCTCTCTCTCTCTCTCTCTCTCTCTCTCTCTCTCTCTTTTTCTCTCATTTTATCTTACTTTTCTGTAAAATTCGATATGACATTTTCTATTTTCCTCACATAAAAGTTATAACAGAAACAATTAATTCTGCATTTTTTCTTTTTCTATTTCTGTAATATAAAAATTCGTTTTACAGATGTGGAAAGCAAACGGTGTTATGCCTTTCCTACAACTATTTGTATGTTTACTTTTTCTCGTAGAAGCGGAACTTACTTCTACAGAAAAGGACATATTTAATAACATAACACCATTACATTACAAACTCATTCTATGGCCACATATATCATCAATATATACTCATTATTTAGCTCAGTTGTTTGGTGAATGTAATATCACTATTCGTATTGAAAAGGAAATAGAAGAAATAAGTTTAAACTCAAGCATGCCCATAACAAAAGCCACGTTAGAAAAAATATATATGATTGATGAAAGGGGACACAATCACGTAGTTGCAACTTATTATCCGATCTTTAGATATTTTTCTGACATAGAAATTGTTACTCTATATTTTAACGAAAAAATAACACGTGGATATTACATGTTAACTTTAATATTTAATAAAAATTTAACCAATATATCTAATAAATCGGATGGCATTATTCGAACTGTTACTACCGACATATATGGAAGTGAAAGGTGAGTACAAATGTTAAGTAATAAAATTGATATTTACAATTTGTTGGAAGTAGTGTCTATATTGTTTTATAGTTTACACACGTTTACATTTTTATCATCTGACATTAAAAACCACAGAAAGTATATAAACAAAATATAAAGCAAATACAAAGTAGTAATTCGCTTCAGTAGTAAATCAATTCAGTGACGTATAATAATTACTATTGGAAAGTCAAGCTGTTGAGCTTAAAGTTTTATATATGTAATACAAAAAGTCAATTATTAAAAAATTTACTTGTTTCTTGTGATAATAGAAATATGTTTTATATTATATAAAATAGAATTCACCACACACACACACACACAAAATAAAAATTTTATATTTTAATAAATTTCTATTTCTGCTTGATCAAAAGTAATTATTTCCGATAAACAGTGATTGTCGAAATACTCATTAAAAGTTATCTTTTATTCAAATAACAGTACAAATTATTTTTCAAAGTAATTACAAGTTTGCTTTAGATAAATTTAATCATTCGTTTGGTTTACTAGTTTGCATAAGTTTTGCAAGCAACTTACTATATATCACAGTGATAAAATGAGTAGTAAGTGCAAATGTGATAGAAAGTCGTTTTTCCTACCATTTTAAGTATTTCTAAATAGTCGTGCATTCGTCACTATACACAATAGTACAAATATTATCTTTGTATATATAATATTTATATTGAGTAATAGATAATATTTGTATAATATAAATATTATCTAGTAAATATTGTAACTCACTATAGTGTTTCGTTTATTATACTTATAGATGGATGATAGCAATAACTCAAGTAAGAGGTTCACAAACATTTTTTCCATGTTGGAATAGTCCACGTATCAGAACAACTTTTCAAATTTCTGTATATCATCCTATAGACTATATGGCTCTTTCGAATTCACCCGTACGTTGTCTTGATTCTCGAAATGAAAAGACATGGACGCGCTTCCAATCTACTGCACCTATATTTCCACACTGCATAAATATCGTTGTAATGCCCATTTCTTATGGTCATGATTTGGATTCTAATGTTAAATTCTGGACAACCGATATAAGCAACTTAAGCGGATCTAAGTTGGAGTTTGCGACAGACATTATTCAGAAAACCGGAAACATATTAAAAAGATTAAAATTAGTAGATTATTGCAAGGTAACGCAAACAAATTACATCGCAATCAAAAATTTTTCACTTGGAGTTATTACAACCACTGCTTTCGTTCTTTATAGGTAATGTGTCATTATTTTTATATTCAGTCTTTCAAAACCGTTTATATGTATGTAATAAAAAATTTAGATTTTTGAGTTTGTACACATCGCAATTATTTTTGTATCAACGTAAGATTAGAGATTTAAGTACACCACAATATTAAATTTATATAAAATTAAAAATCTTTATAAGTAAGAATATATCTTAAAAACATTGAGAAGTGATATTTCTAATATTTATCTATATAATATAATTATCTTTAAAAAATGTCCGGATATTATTACATGTCTAGTTATTGAGACAATTATATTTTTCTTGTAATGTAAATAGATTAAAGTATAATCATATTCAGAAAAGATTAAGATTTTTAATATTGTGTTTCAGAGAAGAAGATATAACCTTTCCTAATGAATTATTTTTACACGAAAGAATTGCTCGAGAACCAAAAGTAGCGTTCGACATAGTACATCAAATATTATATCAATATTTTCTTCGGTCAGCGAAAGTATTATATGGACATTCAATATCAATGGACGATATGATTAACTTTCTTACCGTATATATACTTCCACAGGTTGTTGCTACATATATTTTTTTTCTCTACATGCATTAAATTTATCGAATATAGATCATTTCATGAATGTATGCCTAAAATTTACATTTGCAGAAAAAACGCAAAGTCTCTAATCTGTTAATTTGCATTTCTAGGTACTTCCAGAAATAAAAATAAATACTTCACCGATCCGAAGTACATATGGACATATATCTTCTACATTGCTTGATTTCAATATAGATGACATAATACAATTTATATTTTCTTCGAGAACAATTCTTATCTCTCTTTGCAATTCTAATAATTCTGACGAAAAAGAATTAGCTCTTAAAAATCCATATTAAATTAGAGGTATAACTGAGACAAAATAAAAAACTAATTGCTTATACTCTAATACGTAAATGTAATTTAATTATAATACGTAATATGTAATTTAATAATCTAAGAAAATCTCTCAATATATCTTTCTGCTATGAAAAATTAAAACTTCTTGTTACGTAAATGAAATACATTGAAATCTACAATCGTTTTGCTGATAAAATAAAAGAAAAATTTTATTTTAAACGTTAATAAATTGTAACATTAGTGATTTATAAAATTTGTAATTATTGCAGTGTCTGTACTTAGCATGCTAAAAATATCCATATCAAAGTTTGGAAGATCGTTTGACGTATAAATTAAGAGTAAGTAATATATTATATATATATATATATATATATATAAGTGATACACACAGTAAAATCTTCTTAATGTTATCATTGCGAGAACAATTCCTCACCGGATGTTCTACTTCATTCCTACTTATTGACATGGCTATTGAAGCTTGCGCTAAAAATAAAACATGCATGTAATTTTTACGTTTAGTAAAAAATGACAATGTATAGAGTTTGGAAATAACAACAAAATGTAGTAATAATTTGAAAGTTTGTTTATCTTTATGTCTCACATATGCGCAATTATGTTTGTAAAAACTGTGTTAGACTGCATTTATACTGTGAAATTACAGTACATAATTAAAAAACAATAACTATTTGTTGTAGGTAAGCGAAGTGAAGATTACGATGTTTACATAGTCAAGGAAATGTGACCTATGTTATATACACAAGGAAAAAATATCTTGGAAGCATTTACTTTTTGCAGTTATCTTTGACCATTCTAAAGTAACAAATCCTATACTTTCAATTTAATAATATTTATTAATAAATTATATAAGTATTTATATAATTTATTAGCTTTATCTAGTTGACTAATTAATTACATTATTAATTAATCATTATTGTATAGTGAATACTCTCTATAAAGCAATATTGATTTATTTATTATATTTAACGATATGATTGTATTATGTACTTTGCGAGCACTATATTGCTGATAGGAAAACTTTCTCATCACAGATAAACCACGTTTATTGTTCAAATAAATATAAATAACAAAAAAACGAAATAAAATATTTGAATTCAAATAAGAGCGTTTATTATTAGCAAAATTATTGAGTTTGTCGATTACCTGTAACATATAAAAGTATTGCTCTTTTTCTTTCTTTCTTTCTCTTTGCAATTTGAGAATACAGCATCTTAATTTCTTACATCATAGAGATTTTGCAAACTTGACTAATTGCATTGGACGATTGCGTTGAGAGTGATTTTATTAAGAAACTTCTCACACAAAACAAAATCTCTATTAGATGTCAACAGCTAATAGATGCAATGATGAAAGATCGAGCCAACTCCAGCCAGCACCAAGAGCAATGAGGTAGTGGGAGCACTCATTCAAGCGAGAAACTTATGGTGCGTGTACCCTCACCACCTCGGTGCTCTTGTGGACAAGTGGGTGATATAAATGTAAAACGTCGAATGTTTCAAGAAAAACTCTATTTGTTATACTTGTGATTGTCAGGTGAATCACGGAAGCTGTGACGCAGATTTAGATTAATCGATATCATCCACAGGTGCCAACCATGTATGTATGTTGAAAAATGTGCTGTATTGATTGTATACATAATGTGCGACAGTGACGCATGTTGTTTGATTTCAACTCATCTACAATTAAGGTAGCCATTTCCGCCCCACAGTATACTCCAATATACGTGTGAGTTCATAGTCGTGGGGTTTAATAAAGGGGTTGTCACCAAGATATCTGGTGTGACAACTCCTTTATTAAACCCCACGACTATGAACTCACACGTCACCATCAAAATCACCTGATACTATGCTAGTATATAATCCTTGAATGAACAATTCAAATCAGGTGCTGGTCGTAACAAAGGTTCTTGTTTATACATCTGTTAATTCATCAGAATTAAAATCACCAAAAGCTGCAGGCATGCCATCCAATACATTGCCAAATACAGCAGGCGTTATGTGTCGCTGCATCTCACAACAGAAATAAACACAGCAAAGTAAGTAATTGTTTGAAGCAGCAGCATGATTCACATTTCCCAAGTTACCTGATATAATTGCATCTAAACCTGATAACGTCATCAATTTCTATATGTACGTGTATGTATGTACGCAGTGACATTAAACGTAATACTTAAGATCTAATGTGCAAACATATTATAAACGACAAAACATCAATAGCAGAATATTAGGAAGAAACAAGAAAGTTACCTAACCAAATAACAAAGTTTTCTGATCCTTATGAATGGAATAAATGACCTAAATCACTTTGTAATTCTTTCAATGCATGAGACAATGAGACTGATGATAAAAAATCAGTGAAAATATCACTGTTTGTCCATAAACTCGCAGTTACACTTAATTGCACTGAGTAATATG
>QVNV01003589.1:0-34748 GCA_014825455.1 Pseudomyrmex pallidus
TGTGTGTGTGTGTGTGTGTGTGTGTGTGTGTGTGTGTGTGTGTGTGTGTGTGTGTGTGTGTGTTAGGGATCTCAGGAAAGACGGGACAGTAGACGGGTCCGTTTTCAGTTGGAGCACACACTCGTCTAATGCAAGATCCGTGTACGCTCGTTGATAACGATTGGGAGCTGTTTGGCGGCATCTCGCGCGGTGCGTACACGCTCACGCGTTGTGGCACGCGGCCGATTGATCTTCTTATCCCACTGTGAGATCACGCGAGGCATACGGCGCGCGAGCGCGCGAGAATACGTGTATCCCCTCGTACGTAAAACGCGGAATACCTGCTAATTATAGTTCCGTAGCCGAAGGAAGGAAACCGCGCGGAGGCACTATTTTTACAACTCTCCCGCCAAAATATCGTCGCGCGTCTGCCACGCGCTCCTCCTCGACGGGAGGACAGGCGTTCACCTTTGTGTTACGTGAAGCGTTATATCGCGCTGCGCGCCGTATGGATAATTAAATAATTTAATTTCGATAGATGGTTATGTACACAGATGTGAGTTACTTTAACTTGCGACTGATCGCGAACAGAATAAGCCCGCAAATGTAGTTCGCGTGAATCGATAACGTGGATACATAATACAACAGATCTCAGATAATTATTATTTTACTGACAATTAATGGATATTAAATATAGCGATATAACTGCTGCTGCTTTTTTTGCTTCTTTTTTTTTTACGTTTTCTTCACGATGCACCTTCCATTACAACGTTATGATTAAACGAATGTCTAAAAAATGAATTATTTTGTCTGATTGAATTTTGTCATACATGGAATTGAATTTATCTTCTAATTAATTTATTATGAAGAGTTTTTGTTTCGATTAAACGTCACTTAATCATATTAATTGCAAATGGAATTAATTTGCTTCTTTTGCGATTTATTTTTATTAGATCAACAACTTTTGTTTCCCAATTTATCTTTATCTAAGTACGTGTATGTGTAAAAGATCATCGATTTTAATCTGTGCCAAGTAATGTTTTCAAGAATAACTGTGTGTGTTCTACAATTTTGTCATACTGTGCGTTATCATCTATGACGATTTTTATTAGAAATATTCTCATATAGACTGTACGCACGGGTTATAGGATAAGTTACGAAAGAGAAACAATTTTTGTGAGATCAAAATGCGATGCTCTTAGCATTGTGATACACGGCCAAGACGGAGGGAGGAAGAGAAAGGGAAAGAGAGAGAGTGCGCGCGTGTGTGTAAAAGTTTTAGGTAAAGAAGTGCGTAGCAAAAGTGTACGCGTACAAAATCGTTAAGAGACAATCGCATAATTCTTGCTAAATGCGAACTAAAACACAAGTACAGAATAGTCGCTGCGCACGCGCGAACCCTCGAACGAGAATTCACTGTTTTCGCGGCAAAAATGCGTGCGTGGCACGCGCGCTGACGTTCTATTTTCGAATGAAACACACGATCAGGGGACACGAACGAGAGACTAATGTAGAAACCAGGAGGGGAAGAAAAAGCTGCTAGGAGGGAGATGAAGCGAGAGGAGATCTCCCCGCGGAACGAAGAGAGAAAGAGAGACTATTTGTGCTTCGGCGAGCAATACAGACAGAGAGAACGAGAAAGGGTAAAGAGAGAAGGAGAGAAAGACTCGAGCGCTAGAAGAAGAGATGCAAAGAGGTGAGAAAGAGAGAGAGAAAGACGGAGAAGAAGAGAGACGAAAAAGCAATGTGAAGGGAGAACGAATGAGAAATGAAGAAGAGAGAAGATAAGAAAAGAAAGAAACAAAGTATATTTGCGAAACAAAGATGCAGTGTAAAAAACGAACGAGGCCAATGCGTGTGGACGAGAGCGAAAGCTCGTAGCGACGCAAGAAGAGACACAGACGATGTACAAGTGTGTGTGTGTGTGTGTGTGTGTGTGTGTGTGTGTTAGGGAGAAGGGAGAGAAAGAGAAAGAAAGAGAGAGAGAAAGAGAGACAAACACAGAGAGATAGAAAATGTTAAAGACATTATAAATCGGTAGAGAGAGAGAGAGAGAGAAAGACATGCGCAATTCGAAAGACACATACGGAAATACATGAGAGAACGAGGGATGCAGAGCGAGAATGTGAGCAAGACGGCAAATATGCTGTCGGTGTAACGTGGACACCGGCGAGAGACTCCGATTCGTTTCATGTTAGGCGGCCATGCTGCGTCTCCGTTCTCAGAACGGAGCGCCTTTTGCATAGGCGTTAAAAAGTAAACGCGATACGGAATTTCGCAGCACCGGACAGAGAACCGGAGTCTCGTCGATTCACCCGACGCCACATTGTCGTGAGCGTCCGTCGGTCGCGTACACAAACATTACGATTACACGAGAGAGTAGGATCAACGAACGAGAACAAATGGGGACAGAGCGCTGAAGTGAGAGGCTGAAAAACAGAGACGGAGAGAAAGAGATAGAGAAAGAGGAGAAGAAAGAGAGAGAACGAAGCGTGCACACAACAGAGAGACAGATACAAGTACACAAGAGACAGAGAGAAACGCACGACGAGCGAGTATCGGACAGCGGTCGGGATAAACAAATACATAGATGCAGATATACGCAGAGCAGAGGTAGAAAAAGGTAAACACACGCACCATACAGACTGCAGCGTGTCCAGGTTCGGGGGGGAAGGGAGCGCTTCCTCTCTTCTCGGTCGCACGACGACGTACACGCTCGCAGAATGCAAGCGAGCGGCGCGCCGGGCGCTCACACACGTACAAGGGTTGCTGCGCGCGCGACACACGCAGGCCGCCGGACACACGCGAGCCGAGGCGTTTGCTTGCACGCGTCCCGCGTTTTACACCCGCGACGATTTCTCCCTGCGTCGTCGTCGCGGCTTGCCGCGGCCGCGCCACGCCGATACACAGCCGCGTTAAAATCGAGAGACAGATAAAGAGAAAGACAGAAAGAGAGAGACACAGAATGTGCGAGAGATTTGAAGAAAGAAGGATCGGAAAGGGAAAATGAAGGTTGGTTCGAGCGTCGCGGAGCTTGAACGGATCGCAGAGAAGAGTTGCTCGGAGCGAAACGAAAATTCACGGAGGATCTACCAAGCGGTGCTGCCTATCGGATGGCACTGCGTTCAGCGCCGCGTTGCACGACCCTCGTCGGCCCTCATCGTCTTTCCTCGTCGCGTTTCGCCTCGTCTCGGCTCGGCGGAGCTCGTCGCTTTCCGTCCCTTTTCGTCCCGATGGGCATGCATCGTTGTGCCACGCCGCGCCGCACGGCCATGCATCCATCGTCTTTTCTCTCGCGGTTTCAAGCCACATACATACTCCACCGCATATCCTCGTATCTTCTGTTAAGTTCGCAACGCCTCTGTACACGAGGTTGTCGAGGCTCTTCTCAGTAGGATCCAAATTAACCAATCCGAAACCTCCGAGTCTCCGAAGTTTGTCGTGAGCATTTTGGTGTGTTTACACGACTTGTCTCATAGATTCCCATCAGCGAGAGCAATACTGGCAGTGAAACATTGAGTTTTAGTTCGAGGTCCGATTCTCCATATAGATCTCAATTTAAGTGAAGTTCGATAGCGTTTGGATTATCCGAAACCATCGATTATATACTACATCGCGAGAATGACAATTTCACATCTTCGAGAATAAACTCTATTCCCATATAGTTTTAACTCTTGCTCAAAAGAAGTAAAAGAAAATTGTAAATCCGTACACGTGTATTCGGCGCGGGCAAGAATTCCGAAATATCATAACAATAGGCAAGGTCGGTTTCGAGCAAAACAGATGGTAAATGTTGTTCAAGAATATACGTTACGTTACAATGAAGATTCGAGACGTTTCTTCAGTCGCGAAAATTACAAAAACAAAAGATAAAACAACACAATCAAAGTAAAGAGATATAAATGTGAAAAATCCTTATTAAAATGTGCGCTTTCAGTATATCAAACTATATAGTCATACGTTAAGAAGGATTTTTTCTGTGTTTTTTCACATTTATATCTTTTTACTTTGATTGTATTTTTATTGTCTTATCTTTTGTTTTTGTAATTTTCGCGATTGAAGAAGTCTCAAGTAAGAATACGAGATATTTCGCAATCTTTATCGTATTAAATTTTAACGTAATATATTCTTGAATATTATTTACCATCTATCTTGCTCGAAACCGACCCGCCCTATCATTGTTATTATTATTTGCAAAGCGAGCGGTTTTGAATTTATCCGAAATATTATACTTTAAAAATAAAAGGCGTGTGTGTGTGTGTGTGTGTATATATATACAACTTGTCGGATGAAGTAGTTAGTAAAATATCCCGACTGGCATTGATCAAATTAAATCTGTCGATTGTCGCTCCGGAGCGAGAAGAAAGAGTAGACATACTGATATATCAATGCTTCGGGTCAGCAAAAATAATTAATGGGGAGGGAGGATGTTGGGAGTACGAGTTAATCGTGGAAAAGATATTGCGCGACGATACGTGCTCACGTATTTTCTACGCGAGAGTGATTTTTCTCTCTCCATCTTTGCCTTTTGTTCTTCACGAAATTATAGTATCGGTGTCACGACACCCCGATCCGTTCTTTATTTAGTGACAAAGACGTCAGAGTCGAGTTTAATCGGACGATCGGCCTCAATAATTCGCTACTTAATGAATTCGTGACGTTTAACGTAGGAATGCAGAAGTACTCCGGAGAAAGAGAGTATGTACGATTCGACGACGATATATCGCGTACATTTTATTTCTCTTTTGCTCGAAGAGTCTCTTCGTTATTTATTGTATGCAACTTACATGTTGTCCACGTCCGACTGTGGCTGTGTTTGCACACCGTGCAAACGGAATGTCAAATATTATTAGAAATGATGGGAATATACGCCGCTGTGTGACCGACAAGGTTCACGCGTTGCGTAGAAATACGCAATCGCATCAATGAAAGATGCGCAAATGCATTGACGCGAATGTGTGTCTCTCTTATACATATATATATTTTTTTTTTTTCGTAGAATCTCTTACAGTCTTATAATATAAATTTTCTTAGTAACAGTCGCAGTTTAATTCACGTTCATCGCCGTCATGCCGAAAACTCGAAAAGACGGCGGAACGATCGCGCACGACCGCTGCGCGATGCATTAAGTTTTGCAATGTGCGAAGGTGTACCCGTGAGTATACATGCACGATGTTGTTTACCCCTGGCTTGGGATGGCCGGCTGTCCTCGTCGCTCGTTTGCACCTTTCCTCGTCCCGTCGATTTTCTTCTCTTCGGTCCTCGTGTTCGCCGTGTCGGCGCCAGTGGCGGCGGCGAGGGTGGAGGTGGAGGAGGAGGAGGAGGAGGAGGAGAGGGAGACACGGACACGGAGCAGAGAAGCGGCGAGGTGGTTTAAAAGAACCTCAAAGACCATAAAGACCAAGTGATAATCGGTCAAAGACCCTTCTGGCCGGGGCCAGAGACGGCGATGCACTCGTCCGAAGTACGTCGGAGCAGACAACAGGCAGGCAGGCAAGCAGGCAGACAGGCAGACAGACAGATAGACAGATAGACAGACGGATGGACGGACACGCGCACCGACGGCGTATGTAACGAGAAGACCAAAGAAATCGGAACAGTGCATTCCGGGTATCTCTCCCCGGTGCACAATCGCAGTTTTGCTCCACGGGGGTTTCCGGTAGCGAATGTTTCTCCCCCGGATCTATCGATCGCGCGAAGAAGACGACGCGACGTGAACATTCGCACACGCGGGGATAGTTTCTCGCGGATGAGCGAAGCGATCTGTCTTTGTCAGGACGAGTTTATTTTTGTCAGCGCGGGGGCGATGGTGTCCCGTAATGGCAAAAGCGATCTATACGAGAAGGGATGCGCGCGCGGGATATGACGCTCGTCTCTGGGATTTATTATGCTTCTCGCATCCTAAAACACGTTAGTCGCCTAGGATGACACAGTCGATCCTATTCACGCTTGGAATTCTTTCTGCGCGCCGCCTCGTTCGAGGTGACGATTTGATTTCCGCGGATTTGCATAACGTTGTCGCGTGCGCGCGCGCGCGCGCGCCATGTGTAAGCGCGAAAAACCGCATTTATTTCTCGCGGAGACGACACTCACGGTGCGAGCGGGCGAGCGCCCTTCGTATAGGTGACAATCCGTACTTATGAATGCGAACGCTTATGCTCTTATGGAAATCCACGTGTAATCGTTTCAATGCAGACAACGAGGAACAATCGAACGCGCGAGTGCCATTGTTGCGTTTTGTTCGCGCTATATGCGCCACGGGTGTGACTCGCACGCCTGTTTAAGCGTTAACGTTATTATTTCATCAAACATGGGACGCGCCGGGGGAGGATGGGGAGGAGAGCGCACAAAAGGGAGCGGAGGCGTAGGGTCTCCTCTCTGCAAGCAAATTGAATTTTTACGACCGATGTACGTGGCTACTCTTTTCAAGACACCGATCGTAAACGTCACGCACAGCGAATGGCGTCATATCGCCGCATTCCTCATGCGTGGACGAGCCTTGTGTGCTAAACTGACAATGCGTGAGAGATGAGAGAAATGCGAGAGAGAAAGAGAAAGAGAAATACGCGAATTGTCAGTTGCGAGAAAAAAGGGGGAAAACGAAGGCATATTGCCAGACTCGCCGTGACAAAGCGTTCTGAGCTTCGATGTTATAACGCGAACTTGCACGTTAATCGTCGGTTCAGGGTTAACGAGACAATCGATTGTTAAAAAAAAAAAAAAAGAAAAAAGAGGAATCGCTCTTAAAAGCTCGGGAAATTCTTCGCCCGCGTTAAACCAATTTTACACGTCGGCGCAGCCGCCGTTCATCTGCGCTACCGCGATAATATTATATAAATGCGCCGTCACATCTGATGTAATTATCTGTAATTAAATGGAAATTGTGTGTGTGTATATACATTATGTTGTCAGGTACAACGAATGTGTACAAATTACATAATAATAAATTATGCTATATTAATATATAATTATATACCGTGCTGATAGAAGTGCGGTATCAAATATTACGTATATCTCCACTATGGTATAGCATGTGCTTCATGACATGGAATGAATTAATTATGAATTCATGTGTCGCGCGAAAGATGCGCGAAATCAAATGCCGTTATTTTATCTCTCGAAAAAAAAATATCTCTCTTTGTGAAGAATTTTTTAAATATAGAAAGTGTACGTACGCGTGTAAAAAAAAGAAACAAGTATTACGAGAGATTATCTCATAATATGTTAAATAATTTTAAATATTAATAAACCAAAACCACACACAACCCCCGTTCGCTAATTTTACAATTAATTCGAAAAGCCACGGGATCTAATTAATACAGTTTAGTTAATTTAGATTATCAATATAACTCTATAAATAAATAATATGTATGTGTATGTGGTATGATGATACGCGTGCTTCGAGATTGATACAAACGCGTGTTTCGAGATTGATACAAACGCGTGTTATATTAAAAAATCTGATCAATTATTTTTCTTCCGCTCGTTTGTTTCATAACTTTTTGAATAAATGTTTTCGCATTACTCGATGCGTAGATAAAAAAGTTAAACATCGTGTCGACATTGGGAAAAATTGATATACCTGTCTGTATACCATGCGAGTATCGTAAGTTATATACGTGACGGCACTGCATCGTAGAGTTCGCGGTATTTATAAGAGCCACGGGATGGCTGGGGGATGCCTCTTTTCTTCCTTATTGGAGCTTTGATCATAACGATACGCATCATTTCAGATAATTGGACGACTCCGCATCGACCGGGGATGCATCTGGTCGAGAAAGAGAAAGACAGAGAGAGAAAGAGAAAGGCGGATGCGATCGTTGAAAAGTACGTTTCAACGATGCGCCCGTACGTGTGTGTACGTGTGTATACGCACGTATTCGCGAAACATCGTGCGCAAATTGGATTATCGATATAATCGAACCCCTGAGATCCGATGATCGTATCTCGCGAAAAAGGTCTTTTATCTTTCACGCATCGCGTCTTTATTCGTCCGCGACCGTTAACATTCGCGTGAAAATCGCGCTAACGGATGACAAAGAGCAGAAAGATAGATAGTTTGTTGTTTTTCGCGTAAAAGATATATAGCTGTACGTAGGGAGGAGGCGATACGTGCATGAACGCGCGAACTCCGCGAACAAACATATAAAAAGAAAAAAAAAGTCGCGCCACCGAATTAAGCGATAATTCTTTTGAAATTACATACGATAAGAGAGACGCGTGTGTGCACACGAGACAGTCGCAATTGAAATATTCAACTTGTGTGGAAATATTACAGCATAAATAAAACGATTAATTTTTTTTTTTTTATGCAAATAAAATCTGTCATGTAAAGTGTCTAAGATAAGCGATTTAATTTATCACGATTAGCGTTTAACTGAACGCCACGTAAAATCGGATCACAATCTTGCACAGCCTTGAAATCCGAGTTATCTGAAATCCTGATTTCAATCTCTCTTAGTGCGGTATCACCCTTGCGTTCGTCTAACAAGCAGAAGACCTAAGAGCTCTCGCACATACATACATACACGAGTTCTGACGTCGTCGTTGTCTCTGTGTGAGAATCTGCGAGAACAGCTTGCTGTCAAAGGGCACCTGCTACTCGGATGAATTTAATCGAATTGCACTTGAACCTATCTGCTCGTTCAAGTTGTGCTTTCTTGCACTTTCTTCTATTCGAAAGAAGGGTGTCACAATCTTTTTTTGAAAAAAAAAAGTAGACAAGTAATAAAGAACGGAAAGTGAAATTTCAACTGTGAAACAAAGGAATCGATTGCGATATAGGAGGTACATCGGGAACGAGCAAAACGGGAGAGCGTGAAAAAAAGGAGGATGGCAAAGAAGCGGAGGGCAACGCGAGAACGAGTAAAAAAAAGCATCGCCGGAGAGTCTAGCTAACCGTCAGAAGCGCCCGGAGTTATCGTCTGGCGATAAAAGTCGATGGCGATAATAACGGCGATACACTGCTTCTCTCTACGGCTTTCTTAACCCTGCTGCCCGCTGCGCCCGTCCTTGTCCGCGCTTTCCTTCTCTCTCTCTTTCTCTTTCTCTCTCTCTCTCTCTCTCTCTCTCTCTCTCTCTCTCTCTCTCTCTCTCCCCCTTTCCGCCGCCCCGAGCAGGCTGATGCACTGGTCTGGCCCGCGTCCGCCCGTCTGGCTGTCAACGGGTCGTTGAACCCCCCCTCCTCGCCGCCTCTTATCCCTGTTGACCGGTGTCTTCAAAGCCCCGAGACTTATCGTCGTTTGAATGCAACGCCGCGGTCCGCGTCACGGCTGCACGCAGCGAAACTCCGGGGGCTCTCTCTTTCCTCCTTCTCTTCTTTCTCTCTTGACCCTGATCGTGACTCCCCTCCTCCTTCTCTCTCTCCCCCGTCGAACGCACACTCGCAAGCAAATTTCAGCGACGGGTGCCGATTCCCGAGGGAGGCGCGATACCGATGAGGCTGCCGTCGCGCCGCGGCGATTCGATTGCCGCTGGACGAGCGCGAATGCACGGACAGACGTACATATGTACGTGCGAGTGTGTGTGTGTGTAGGAGCATGTATACGCGTGTATAGACTCATATACACGAGTCGGGTGCACGCTATGTCTGCGCGCGTGATTGGATGCGTGGCAATTGTCAATGAAATTGTCCGCAGTTACGCTGGCGGAACGAGGGTCGTGCTCATCGGGTGACGATTGATCGTTGTCGTGCAACGACGACGGGCTCGAACAGGCAGCAGCTCCACAGGTATTCAAGGTGAAAGGTCGACTGCGATGAGAAAGCGGGGATAGATTTAGAATCTTCTTAATCAAGCGTCTGTCCAGACAGACCTAAATTGTCTCTGTTTTGTTAAAATCACTGAAAGATTGACTATATAATCCTGATTGAGATTATCACGTCTCTCCTTTGAAATAGCAATGTGTTTTTGTCAATTTCAACGAATTCCATTAACAGTTTAGAAACTGCTAGCTTATAGTATCATCTTCTCACAAGTGTGAGAAACGTTTCAAAAGAAAATGTAAGAACCAGCTGTCGCGTTTTAAGTCTATTGCGTCGAGGATTTTCCCGGATTTCCGAGATATAAAGGCACACACAAACTATTTCATACGTTTCCTAGTTTCTGAACGGATGAACCGATTCAATAGGCGCGATAGATACGTTGCGCGAGAACGAGAGGTGAGACTCGAAATGACGACGACGAGAAAATGAGCCGGTGTGCCCGAACTCGCGCGCGAGTCAAACAAGAGAGGAGCTGACACTATCAAAGGAATGAATTTCAAATTAACGGGCGCTTTCGCATTTAAATGTCAGACATCTATTTTGCCGTCCGAGAGGTCGTACTTGACAGAGAGATTCGCGAGTGGTGCGATCACGAGACGACGAACGACGAGAGAGAGAAAGAGAAAACCGGCGCGCACAATGCATCTCCCATTAAAACAATTTGGAAGCGCGGCACTGTGCGAGGGCGCCGCGCTTCGTCTACGCGAATTAAATTCAAAGAAGCTTCGCTAAGGATGCCGCCTCGTACCTACCCTCCTCCCTCGTACCGTACACCTTTTTCCGCGCAAAAAAGACGCGCCGGGCGGAGGGCCGGATAAGAACGAGGAGAAAGCGAAAGAAGGTGTCTACTAGAAATGGTAATAATAAAATCTAGAAGGGTCGCGGCAACGACGACGAAGGAGCCGCGGACCGACGACGATCGGGTGCAGCGCGCTGGGGATGGCGAGGGGGCGGAGCAGTCTGGGGGTTGGTAGACGGAGGCGCGAGGACAGAGTATTTTAACTTTTTAAGGGGGTGCGCGTAGCAGTGCAGAGTAGGAGCCGGAGAGAGCAGTTCACTCGAACGGTTTGGTTGGCCTGTCTGTCGGGGGTGGATCGAGGGGTGGTGAAGGGGAGAGGAGAGGGGACAAACCGGGGGGGGTTAGTCTAGACGGGAGACCCCCGACTTCCACCCTCTCTCCGGCAGCGGAGCAACGCCGTCTGCACCAACATCGCCGCCGCTGCCGCCGCCGCCGCCGCCGCCACCGCCGCCGCCGCCGTCGCTACACCACCACTCAGACTGCGAGCAGACAGATTGCGAGTACAGTGTCGTAGCGAGAGGCGAAGCATCGCCGACAATGCCCTTGGCCAAATAAATTTTCGTCACGGACCTTGGCCAAACGGATAAAAAACCAACGGCTCCGTTATATTCGCGTAACGCACGTCGTGCACGCAATTAACCTCGCGCTTGACGACGTCTGGTCTGATACCTGATTTATGAAGACAGAAAAAAGACAGAATACAGAGTACTTTGTTGTACAGTTTTAGCATGTCTCGATGTGTGTCTTAATTTTGGCAGATATATTATATGATCAGCCTTGAAAATAGATCAGTCTATTTTATATATTAATTGTCTTTTTGTATATTTTTACCGGTTACATGATAAAATCGCAGCTTTGGAAAAAAGTGCAAAAAATATTCAAATAGCGCAGAATTAAATATCACATTTCTAAAAAAATACATACATATAAATCTCTCGCGTTTAATTAAGTGCTGAGAATACGATCAAAGACGTGGCGACGTCCCAAATTTCGTTAAGCGGAGTCTACATTACCGAAACTCGAGCCGAAACTTTATATGTGCCATCATTTTGACGTTACACGATTGTCAGCTCACTTTTTTTGCCTTCAAAAAAAAGTATCGTCAAAAAAACAAATTTAATTCACCATTGCTCGCTGCAAATATCTATTTTTGATTGGTCGAGTCATATAACGAAATTAAGTCATGTAATAAAAATATCCGCGACGAAGTTTAGCTTGAAATATGGCCTGAAGTTCACTAATGTGAATTCTGCTTTAGACAACGCGATGACGAACGTGCGTACGCGTGGCGTGCCTTTTATACGCGCGGCATGTACGCACCCGCCGTATCATTACACGACGCGGAATAATGCGCGAAAGATATGGTGGAAATAATATTACACACACGCGCGCGCGCGAACGAGGATATAAAACAACGGCTGCAAATGCAAGTTAGAAACATCTGAAGAAAGAACATACATACATTTTATTTCAAATGTTCGATTTTAAACTCTCACAAGTCTAATTACATTTTGTATGCAATATTATCACTCATTTCTAAAACATATTTATATACACAACTTCCGTTTAAAGTATCCATGTTTTATTGCTTGTAATATTTACTTGAAATTACATAACTCTCTCTCTTTTTCTCATCTGGAACGTAAACACGTTTCTCGTTTCCATATAAGAGAGCGAGTTTCTTTATCGCCGATAACACCGTTAGTTCTCGGAAAACGTCGCGCTGATGGATCGAGATTTTTCGCTGTCGCGAGAAGACGCCGGCCAATAGAGTGTAAATCTCCCAAGGTCGCCCGTAAATTCCCTCGGACGGCACAAATTGAAACGTCACGACGCGACACGGCCTCCCCTTCGCACCCTTCCGCGCGAAATCAAAAGCGGAATGCGGGATCAAATCCGTCGAAGACAGGCGTGTAGCTAGACGTATTGAAATGCCGGACACGCGTGAAGGGGTGCAAGCTTTGATCTCGCGAGTGACCCGTCCGGCGCCTCGTGTATCGAAATTTTCCAGGCGGGAACTGCGGAGAGAGTTCCGAGAGTCGAGCCACCAGAGATGGTGAATATAGAGCGGCGTGGTGGGACGAGAGGGGTGAAGAAGACGCAAACTCTCGGGGATGGATGACGCGGAGCGACGCGTGGAATGTAATTGTTGGATCGTCAAAGTATATATATAAATATATATGTATATGTGTGTATACATCTATATATATACATATATGCGTGCGCGGAGGTACCGACAAAGACATTTTTGTCGTGATCTCCCCGCTCGCTCGCGTGTCTCGAGACGTAAACCACCACCCGTGCCGTTCGCGATCTCAATCGGAGATTTGCAGGTGCGGCCTGGCTCGACAACCGGTTTGCATCGAGTGTCTTTTTTTTTTCTGCGAATACACATTACGCGACGTATAGAATAAATATAATTGATAATTGTAAAGTGCGCGCACTTTGTTACTTTCGGCAGATTTTTTTTTTCAGTTATCGATTATTTTTTACGGAAGTTCGTGATATTGAATCGCCGTGAAATTTCTAAAACTGATGCCGTGACGCAATTACATTTGTATATTTAGACGTAATATCACGGTCGATTACGCGCAATGCGTGATGTTTGCGCAGTTTATTGATGATTTTGAACAGTCGCTGTGATAATTGTGAGTAATCGTCAAACGATAAAGAGAAATCGCATAACACGGTTGAATTGTCACTTGGGGTGGAGCATCGATTCGATAATTACAGATAATTACCAATCAGTAGAAATGGCATAAACGCGCGCGAGCAAGGGTTAGCACTTGTGCAAGGCGCGCCGTGTATTATCCCTCTTGCGCGCCGCTCTCTGTGTGCGTTGATCCGGATTGCATTCTCGACGCGTGCGTCGATAGTTCAATACACGACCATGTCGGACGTGCGTGCAGTCGTAAACTCGGGCTAAGTGGGTCTCTCGCATCCAGACTAAACAGTGCAGCATCTGCTTACAGATTTTTTTTTTTTTTTTTTTTTTTTTTGGCCCCGCAACTATTTTCTATTATGACTGCGCGATCGAAGGATAATAATATTATGATATTCCGCAGCTGCGAAGAGAACGCACAGAGTGTTGTAAAATGCGCGACGAACCGACGTCACGCATCGTGTCTTTGCGTGAAAAAAAAAAAGAACGTTTTTTATACCTTCGTCAAGAAGTTTCAGAAGATGTAAGAAGAGAAAAAATCTCGAGCAATATTGTTTATTTATTTCCCAAAGTAGAGGAGATTTTAAATGTAAAGAGAGAAGACCAAAGTCTTCATACTTATATTAAAGTGACAGAACGAAATTATGTGAAGGATTTGACGCAATTGCGCGAACACGCTGTTTTGATTTCGCGCTGAATGATATCGCCGTGAAGTTCGGAGTCAACCAAGAGATTCTCGCGTCATGGATATAACATCGGAGAGACACGGTCAGGACGTATCGTCGCGTTGCTTACATGCCTACATGGCAAGCTAAGAATGGGAACTATTTTAAAAACGTACCTCTCGGTCGGCGACTAAATTTAATTGCAAAACGACGACGTGCTTCTCCCCATGCTTCCTTCACTTCGCGCACTTCTCTCGCGCGCGCGCGCGCGCGCGCGCATCTTCGTCTTCTCGCTTCTCGTAATTCACATCTTCCTCTCCCAGAGAGTCGCGTCTCGTCGCGTATCTGCGGAATCACTCAATTCAATTCAATTTCTTTGATTTTATCACACAGATAAATATCAGTTTATTTAGTTGCGACATGTTTTAAATAATTTACAAATATTTCTATTTTTTTTTATTATGACATTTTTTTGTTAAATCTTCTAGACTTCTCAGAGTTTGGTTTTTTTTTTTTTTTCAAAAATAAGTGTCTTCGGTGCGGAGCTTCGAAGAGAGTAAATAATTAAAATCGAGATCTCGCCTCGTATCCATCGACGCGACCGTAAAATATATATCTCGATTGCTCAATCTCGTCTCCGTCTCTCTTTTTCCGTCAACAGGACATCCGTTCCTTTTATGACGTTCTATGTACCACAGTCTGACCACATAGGAGCACAATCTTTTCCTCTATTTCCTGCGATCGCGAGAGACCGCAGAAAATATCCTCAATCTTTCAAAAGCGCGATAACCCGTTTCTTCCTCGTTACACGAGTTTTTTCTTTTATCTTCTTTCTCACAGCTCCTCTCCACTCTATCTCGCGTTCCTTCACCCTCCGATTGTATTCGCGTGTCTGTTTTTCTAAAGCGAATCGCCTTTATATAAATTTCACCGAGGACATATCTTATTGTTCGCGCATGTGATTCAAAGACAACACCACACGTCTTGTATACGCCGAGAGCGGACGCAAATCGAATTCACCGCATTCGTCGGATGCTGATAGTCCACGCGACAACCTCCCGAGTGACACGATTTGACATTTCGAATAGAAATTTCTCTCGAACGCGTATTTTCAACGCTAGAGAGTAAACTGAAGGAGAGAAAGAAAAGTGGATCGAAGGTAAGCCGTTATATAGGAGCGGACAGTTTCTTTCTTAATTTTTTACTTAGACGTAACGTTTCTATCTTTTTGAGAGACATGATCTTTTTGCGTATTTTATGTTGGTTGTACAAACTCAATCAAATCCCAATCAGTATTACTGTGTGGAAGTTACACGTTCTAAGCCGTCAATCAATTTTTTCTCTTTGTGCGCGAAGTGTATTATTACATGCATAAAGAAGTCAGACCAGATTCGCTTTATTTCACGCGACTAATACGCAATCACATAAATGGAGTTAAATCTGTCTTCAAAACCCGAAAAATCATAATAATTAATTCACGTTGAATCGGGGCGAGAGATTGTCAAGCGCCAATTTATTTGTCGATCAATGCCATTTCTTTCACGACGAGTGCTCGTCATTCACGGTTTTGTTCTGTTATTGACACTTACAGCCTTTTTTACATCTAGTAGTCGGCAAACGGCATTTGGATTAATTAATGTAATACGCGTTCCCGGTCCCTCGTATCGATAATCTCGCAATATATAAAAGTTAACTCGGGGGACAGTCTTTAAAACAAGAAGTGCGAGAGACCCGAGGATGCCTTAAGGGGCCAGCCAATCGAGAGCTTTACGAGCGCACACTGCGATCGTCATAAACACATGCAACTACCGCTTGTCACGTATTCGATTGTTATAACTCTCGTTGACGGCTGAAGAAGCCAAACGAGGCATTGAATCTGGATCGAGCTTTATTTGCCCGTCTGGCGCGCGGCGGATACATATGCGTGACGTGTACATGTACATACGTGAAAAAACACACGCCAGACTGATCAATGTCCTCGGACAACGTTAAGACCATCTGATAAGCGAGACAGATGCCGAGAGGTATTCTGATTGACTATATCGAGAGAGTGGTTTCAACCATTTTTTAAGAAGATCTTCGCACACCTATAACAATAAAACAAATTTTGATATTCTATTCGAGATCTCATAAATCTGGTATAAATTCAATCACGTGTACTTATCAATCGAACTTAAATCTTTTTTAAAGAAACCACGATGTGTTCACATACGATCATACGTGCCAATCGATCAAAAACAAATTGTTGCGAGTATTTCGGTATTTATCTTCCCATACTTGATTGCAAAGCCACTACTTGCAGCAGCATTGCTGCGGATCTCGCTTTGTGCGTTCCGCGTGTTGCCATCTAGCAACGCGGGTCCGAAACGTCGGTCGCTGCCGATTCACGTGCACGCGGGCCAGAGGGAGCCGAAACGTTGCTGCTCGGCCGACGCGCGTTACAAGTCCGCCGCCGCCGTCGCTCTCTGCGCCGAGCCGCCGTCGTTTTGGGTTGAGGTAGAGGGGGCGTCTAGACGCAACGTCACGCGAATACCTAGCCCCGTCCCCTCGGCACCAGCCAGCCGCGGCCCCATGGCCCGCCGCCGTCGGTCCGTACTCTACTTCTCCCCTTCGTCGTCCTCGCCGCCGCGACCACGTGCCGCGGACTCGCTCGCTCCCTCGCGCAGACAATCGCGCCGTCCCGCTTGGTGTCCCGTCTCGCCGCGTCTCATCACGGTACTCCTCTCTCTCTCTCTTTCTCGCTCTCATCCCGTCACCTCTTTCACAGTGTGTCCCCGACTCTTTCCTTTCTCCTTTCTCTGTCTCTCGTCCTTTCCATCTCTCCCCACAGTCCTACGACGGGTGTTTGGTACCCTCCAGTACCTCTTCCTTCTTTCGTTCTCTCTCTCTCTCTGTCGCTCTCTCAATCCCTATCTCGCTCTCTCGCTCTCTTTGCCTTCGTCCTCGTTGCTGCTCCGGCATCAGCCGCCGTCTCGATGCCGCGCTCCGATGACGGTCGCAGTCAGACATACCCGGGGTGGCGGGCGCAGGGAAGAGAAGAAGGAGGCGAGGGTGACTCTGGCTTTTTGGTTAGGAATTGTTACCGGCCGCTCTGTGCATACGTACGAGCTGCGGCCGTGTCCGTGTATCTCGATACACGTGAATCAGAGAGAAAGTGAAAGACTAAAAGAGAGAGGAAGAGCGACATAGGCAGCGGGATAAAACTGTCGAGATTGTGCGCTCGTAAACGACGAGGGGCGGCGAATGTGACGCGGCAAGAGGGGATGAGGGGGAGCGGCATAGTCGAGCGATCCGAACAAAGACGGTTGTGCCCATTTCGTGGACAGAGTGTCATATCGGCGGCTATCGGACGACTCGACGAGAGGACACGTCAAAGTGACCGCGAATTGAAATTTCCTTACGAGAGAGGCAGGGGAAGGAGAGATCGCGTGTAATTCTGACTTCGTCGCCCTTCTAGTATATGTCCTCTCGTTGTCCTACGATACTCCGGGGTGACTCTTTTTCTCTTAGCCGCGACCCTGACCGATGGTCCCTTCAGGTCGCGCTCTCTATAATCAAAGGCGCGGCCGCAACGTGCATACGAATCACTTCATTTGTCGCAACGTAAATCCCCACGATGACTAATTATCGCGTGACGATAATTTTCTGAATCGAAACAGTATAGATTTTCAGATTCTCGCATTGAAGAAAAACATTTTATGACAGAAAAGTTTAATTTATATTAGACCAAGAGTTTTGTTTTTACTTTTTAATAATTTTAAGTCTATATAGTTACATTATGTAAAAATGTACATATATATATATAATTGTACATATTTGTATGTACATTATTAATAATATTAATTATACGTGATCAGAAACGATGTTTTGCTGTCGACAGAAATTCTTGATTTGTCTTAAAGCGCGTTCGTTTGCGAAGTCAAGTATCTTGTCACGATTTACTCGGACCCGCTTGCCAAATCCCGCATTCCGCCGCGCGCTTTCGCGCGTCACCTCACGTTACGATCGACCCTCTTTCGGCAGTCGTGTATTTTCTGGGTTATTTCGCGTTTGGACTGTACATATAATGTAGATACGGAGCTCTATATATGCACGTATATATAAATCCGGCGAACCTCTCCTATTTAGACCCACGAGTTGACTCACGCGACTATTTTTAGATACGGGTGTGTTTTCGTTCAAGCACGCATACCGGTGCGTGCATGCGTCCTCGTGTATTTTTGCGCGGGCGGCTCGCGTGTACACAATGTTACATCATATGCTCGCACGCGTATACGAAAGGATTTTAAAGACGCGAAAAATCGAAAACATCCGGCGTTAACTGTGAAAGATCGAAGTTTTTCACAATGCAATCAAACGCGGTCCTGATTGACGAGAAACAGCGTGTCTGTGTCGTTCGTTAGATAAAAACTATACACATATATAGCTTTTTCTAATATCTAATAGATACATATATATATTTGCTTTCGAGATATCTACCACTCAATCGAGTCCGATATATGGGTACTAGATACTACATAATGACCGTATGAATACGCACTCATGCGATTATTATGTAACTCGAAATGATCGACGGCCGACAACCGCAGAAACGGCGATTCTGTCTGCGATGACAGACGTTGCAACGTTGCGTGTCTATACCGCAACAGTGATGCACGCATTCAATTTATTTGCGCGTTCCTCGCAGAGACAAGAACAGATCATAAAACTAACGCTTAGATACTCGTTGAGATTATCACGACACTTGTGATTTACGTTACACACTAGATCAGTTGAATGTTTCTTCTAATAATTACATTTATTTTACATAATGCAAAAACACGTTTGAAACGATCCGATGATTTCAAATTGCTCTTTTTAGATTATTTTATTCCCGCGTCCCCATATGAATATTCAGCTAGTTATCGCGCTTTGATCCCTCTCTCTCTTTCTCTCTCCACGTCATCGAATAACTAGCTCGCAGGGTGCTCGTTGAACGCGCAGTTTGCGCGCACTTCCTTGGTCGCATTACCACGCGCGCTCATAGAACATGCGTTCCCATTTCCGTGCTTTTCAATAAGCCCCGGTCGACCCGTCCCCGTCCATCGATCTTCCGCGCGAACGAACGCAGCAAAAAACGATCTCGCGGATGACGATGCCGCGCCACTCGAAGGCCTTTGCGCGCGCGATAAAACGTAGGGCAGGGCGCGCGCGTAATAAAAGTAGTAATGCATGGCGATCGCGCGCGCACAACTCACCACGGGGAAAAATGGGTTTTTTATCGATTCACTAACCTACGACAATCATCTGGCCCCTGAGCTCTGTGTCGCTGACTGGGGCCAGGCTGCCCGCCGGCGTTACCATTGGCTACGTACATACATAACGGCTCACCTCGATATCAAAGTCAACAGCCGTACACACTCTCTTTCTCTCTCTCTCTATCTGACGCTGACACATCGGTGCGTAGTACATACGTATGTGCATACGCACGCGGAGACAAAGGCCGCGCGAGCCGTATTCTCGGCGCATATTTAGCGCTTAACGCGCCGCGCGCGCCTCTGCCCGCCTCCGATTCTCCGTCCCGTTGTTGACATTCGACGCGCCTGCGATATTAGTCATACGGCCGTACGGTTCGACCAAAACCAGCCGAACTTGCGCTAAGTGGATGCGAAAATTTCGGCTAAAGACACGTTTATTTTCGTTCGCGCACTCGTCCGCTAAACACGGCGCCGTAATTTGCATGTTGACTTTGCTATGTTGACATTGACTGTCTTCGCTCGGCCGCGCTAAACAGAAACGGAAATATGAATTGGTAAAGAATAGAAAAACATCCGTCTCTCTCTTTCTGTTTCCCTCCATCTCTCAATTCTCGGCGAAATCTTTCTGTATATCGCTCGATGAATCTTCCCTCGCAATCTCCTCGAGTCGCATTAATCTTCGCGAAAACGAGCGTACGTGGTAAAATTCATTTCAAGTTTATTCCGTATGTTAATTGACGTTGATCGACCGTCACTGACCTTCGTCACGGCGCGTACGAAAGTCTTTCGTACAGTTCGTTGAATCGCGATAACGCCGCCGACTATACGCGCTTAGGACCTACCCCAATCAAAAGCGAGACTAACTAAACGAACTGCGCTCTACGCCGGAGCACGGTAATCGTCTCGAGTCACGCGATGAGAAGAAGGCAAAGTCTGAAAAGCGCAAGGGAGTCTGTCGCGTGCGTTCCACCATTCACTTGGTGGTGGCTCGGCAGACATTAGCGATAATGTGAAATCTTCGTCGAACAAGAAAAGCCTGTACTATGTATAGTACGTAGTCATAAAAAATATTATGAATATTAAAATTGCAAACTATAATAAAGGATTATTAGAGAGAGAGAAAAAGAGTACAAGAAAAAAAGAGTACATAACACGTCGCACTAATTCGATGAGTCACATTGAGCCGTCGCGTAGTTCAAACAAGATCATCCCCTTTCTCGCTCACGCTGACCCGTCTCGCTAACGGGATTAGGACTCCTTTAATGCGCGAGACTATTAAATCACCTCGATCCTATGAAATCGAACGGCTCAGTCATTGTTTTCACGCGTTTCACGGAACTTTCGCAAGCGATTCGCATAAGGTTCGCGCCGAGCCGAACTAAGTAATTGACATATTTTACAGGCGAACGAAACACCACGCAAGAGACGAAAATCTTTTTCCAATGGCAAAAAATCAATCAAAGTATAATTTATAAGATGCACTTGATTAACCTTGAAATCGAATGTGAATAATTAATAGTGTTAAATTAGAATAATAATTTATTATAAAAGAGTGCACGAAAATAATGCGTCACACAAATTTGTTATTATCCTTTCACGTGAATTTGTGTTACATATATATGAGAAAGGGCAATTTTATTATTTTACATAAATGTCTCCGCGTGAAATCCCTTCTCTGACAAGCACCAAATACAATCTGTCAGTTCGGCGCTTTAGAGGAGCGTGAGCGCACTTAGGGCGAGCGTGAAAAAAAAGCGGTCTTCTCCACGATTCAACGACGGCGGCGATAACGGCGGCGTCTCCATCCCATCGATGAGTTTTCAGCCGGGGGCGGATATAGTTCGCACGAGCCGTACGGCGCGGTGCATCTGGCCGCCCGGTATATAATATAACACGAGAACTATAGTCGCCGGCTAGACTGCACCCCTACACCCCCGCATGACCGAGGAGAGAAGACCGGCGCAGAGACCGAGAGAAAGAGAGAAAGAGAAAGAGAGAGGGGGGGAAAGAGAGAGAGGCACAAAGAGATAGAGAGAGACAGAGAGAGGCAGACGGAGAAGCACGGGAACGACGGGTTAGGCAAAGTGGGTGGGCGGGTGGTTGGTCGGGTTGGTTGGTTGGTTAGTTGGGTTTCAGGCAGGCCCCGCGAGGGAGAGTGAGCGAAACGTGGGTGCGAACGCGCCCGACGGAGACGATGAGAGAGGCGGCAGGGAAGGCAAAGGGAGAGACAGGGTGACTGAGTGAAAGAGAAAGAGAAAGGACGCAGCGGGGGCGAGAGCTCAGCCGGTTCGAGGTAGGGGGCGCTGGCTAGACACCGCTCAGACGGTCCAGGGGGTCGCAGGGGATAATTTCTACAGTGGCGTCGACGCGCGCCGCGAGACGCATTTGATGACATTTCGATGGAAATTGCCGCCGAGCATGTGCAACGCGACGCCGACGCCGACCTCCCGGAATTGTCGCCTGCTCGCACCTGCACCGACCTTCGCCGACGCACGTGTTCTGATTAGATATGCAAGGCGCAAATGCACGACCGGTGGCATCGGTCTCTCCCGTCCAGGTGACTGTCGCGATACTTGACGCGCGTTTAGCGCGTCCAAGTCTCCGAATAATGATACATCAAGACCCCTTGTTTGATAAAATACAAATCTTATTTTTGAGAATATATGTTTAAACATATATATATATTTTTAATTCATCGCGATCTATTAATATTGTCTATGAATATATCTGCTATTTATATGTAATTTACAAATAAAAAAGAAATCATTATAAAATACAACATATAATAGTATTTGTAGATACTAGAATATGATCGGTCATAACAGCACTTTTTTAAATAGATATTTGTTGATCCCGCTCTCTTTTTTATAATCTCAATGCCAACAATTGATATTTGTATCCTTTCAATATAATGCTATGCGTTAATTTACTTTGATGCATTTAAAATCTCTGTGGCGCGCGCGCGCGCTACGCCATTGCATCGGCATAAACCAAAGATGCGGCGAACTGTTTTTTATCAAGTGACGATAGAGAGTTCGCACTTGGACCGAGTCGGGTCGGTCCAGGTCGAGACGAAGAGGTACTCTAGATGAGAAGACATCTGTCATTTCTATAGTTTTCTCATAAGAATGTCGCGCGGAACCGTCGCGTTTTCTTGCCATCGATATTCCTCTTCACGGAAAGAAGAAATACATTTACATCTTAAAATTATTTCGATGTTTTCTGACGGCAAATACGATTTTTAGCATCGTACTTGGCAAACAATTTAAAAAAAAGTTTACTTTCTCTTAGCGCAAAGATGGTCTCTTTTAAAATAGACAAAGAAGCAAAGATCTGTGTGCTTAATTAAAACATTCATCTTCTACCAATAAATGTTATTGCAACTGTAATAATTATCGTTTAACGAGCTTTTCTAATCGAGGATGTACACAATACGTTCCAGATTCGCTGCAGGATATATTTCAATCGCGCAAAGTTTCTTTCTGAGACGAGATTATTTGCGTTTGCCGTGAAAACAAGCAGATATGGATTTTTACAGCCTCACGTTACAACCGGTTGGGAATTTGTTCAGTCATCACGAGCTAGGTCGTAGTTGAATTAATGCACGTTGAATTAATGCTTAATAACATGCAAATCATATAGCGACGGCTCGCTGTCGCCGCCGCTTCGCTGCGTTACAAAGTCAAAAGGAAGACGTTGCTATTAAGGTCGTCCGAGATAAAAGCGGGATTTCCTGACGTTGCAAAGTGTTACTCATTCTCTTTGTAATTCCGCTGCTGCGCGTTGCTCTCAGAGTTTAAAGAATACAGAGCTATCGAGATGCGACGAAAAACTTCTCGCGCAGCGTGTGTCATCGATATCTCGTACCACGCGCACTTATCGCAAATGTTTTTTTATTCCATTCTCTCTCTCTCTCTCTTTTTCAGCTTTTCTGCGTCTTTTATATTTATTAACGTGTGAATTCCATGATGATTTGAAATTGCTGTAATTACGATGATCGTGTAATTACTTTGGAACGCGGGATTACTGTAATTCTTATAATTGCACGTAATACAATAATTACCCGTGGTTAATTGTGGCAGTGCCTCAAATATGCTTGAAGCCCCGCGTAATCAGTGTAATTAATATGTTGATTGTCGATTTATGCCAGATGTCCTATACAAAATCACTAAAACTGTTACTTAAACCGTAACAGATTCTTGGATCAATTCTTGCTTCGTTGGTTCTTCTTGAAAAATTGTGTCATTTTCGAATAATTTAAAATAATACCTATTATGTACTTAGCGTCGAGACGTTACCGCGTCTCTTGATACATCATCAAAAATAAATTAAAAAAAATTAAATTAAAAAATTATGACTTTCTCTTACTAACATCCTTATCGTGAGAGAAGAGACAGCGTTCGAGATTGATCAAAAGAATTGCGATTAGAAGAACGATGCGACAGTATCGGAGCATTCCGTGTTCGCACGGTTGACGATGTTGTGTCTCGTCGGTATTCTCCCGGAAGCGTGACCAACGTTCTCCCGGAAGCGTGAACACGAGGCGGCGAACGACCGGCCGTTGAGGGCAGGATACGGCGGGGACAGGTGGCTGACCGACGTCCGCAAGTGGACAGGAAGGAGGACATCGGGACTCTGATGCCCCGGAGGGATAACAGAGACAGAAAGAGAAAGAGAGAGAGAGGGAGGAGGAGAGAGACAGAGAAAGAGAGAGAGAGGCGACAGGAGTTACGGTTTCGTGGTCGTTCTGTGCGTGCAACGTAATTTCCCGCAGCGCCGCCGTCTGTCTGTCCATCCGTTCGTCTGTCCGTCCGCGACGACGCGACGCGTCGCGACGCCCCGCGCGCCGCGTCGCACCAGCATACGTGCACACACCGTTTACGCCATTGTTCCGGTGTGGCTCACCCTCTCTCCGTCCCTTCCTTTTCCTTTCCGCATACGAAATCGAACATTCCCGCGTTTCCTCCGTTGGGATATAACGCGATCTTGCTCGGGCGAGACGGCATCTCCAAGTGGCACGCTCTCCGAGACGTCTAGACGCTTTACATCGCGACGTACAGTATAGCGGGCGTGCTCGTCTCGCCTCGTCTCGTCTTCTCCCCCGTGGATCCCGCCGGTATCGAGATTCCCCGTGTTACGTCTCGACGATAGTTCGGAGGATGAAAAGTCACCCCTGTGGTGGCTTTGAATGAACAAGCGCGATCGAAGAAGCTCTTCTCGACATTCATCGCTGAGTTTGATGAAAAGTGTAAATCGTTCGGCTATTATTTTTTTTTTGTGACACTGCAGTCCCAATATTCTAGATATTGTAAATTTTATGTATTTTATTTTGTGTTTATTGTTTTTTTTTTTTTACTAAAACTTTACATGTTAAAATGGACAGCCTGTACTATTACTCAAAGTAGTAATTTTAGCGCTCATTACAGTTTAACGCTCCACAATTCCCATGAATTATAAACGAACCCTTTTCTTCGAGACGGTCGCATCGATCCATTTTCGAGAACGAGGCACCTTGGCGGCGACCTTGCAGTCTCGGCGATGAATGTATATATATATATGTGTGTGTATATATACATATATATATATATATGTATATATATATATGTATATATATAGATAATGCGATTGCATCTACGAAAAGGAAATATAGAAATACATTCGGTATTGTATAACAATTATTTGTAATATTTTCACCGCTAGTGTGTCATACAGAAATATATTCGGTATTGTATAACGAATTGGTAATGAATTTCTTTTTGAACGATGATAAAACTGTATGTATGTAGTTTTTGATTGTCATTTTTAAATTGTTTTAGTAATTCCGTTAACGAATAACATTGAACAATCCGAGAAAGAATGATAAGGACAGTCGTAAGTATGTTGATTAAAAACGTATAATGCAACATATTGAGTTTCTTCAAAACGAGATATAACAGTAGCAGTAATAAGCTGCAAGAGAGAGCGTTGCTAGAAAAAAACTTCTATTTTCCATGAATTCTAGAAGAAATCAATGATCGTAAACGGTTGAAAAAACGTTTCAATCGATTGATGTTTAAAAAAATATGCAACTAATGTACTTCGTAATTGATCATTTTATAAATAATTCAAATATGTGTATATAATTTGCGTATAATTTATAAGTTATTATCACTGTATATCTAAATGAATAATTTAGAAGTACGAATATATATTTATAACTTCTCGATATTTTAGCATCGACGCGTGCGACCGATCAAGTCGTTCTAAATATAAACTTTCAACGTCCGCTGTCAATATTATTTCATCTTAGAAGATACATGGAACTCGTAATGATATTCAGAGTATTAAACATTCATACGCTCTCCCTCCCTAATAAAATGGAACGCTTAATAGAGCACTTTCTCAATGATGCAGACAATGGCAGGTTAAAACGTTTATTGAAGGCCAAGAGAACTGCAAGTAGCTAGATAATCAGATGAACCGCGAGGAACCGAGCAAGAGAGAAGAAAAAAAGAGGAGAAAGAGGAGAACTCGCGGCGAGACAATGCGAGAACGAAGCAACGACGAAACGAGGGACAAAAACATCAACGGTTATAACTGTTGTGGCTGTGACTGCGGCGAGGACGTCTGACGTCTGGCGCGGGTGAATTGCACTTGGGGGGGAAAGGAAGGTTACGGTCGGAAAGGACGGAGGTTACAAGGGGGATGGCGGACGTGATACTCGGAGCGGGGCGATTCCGTAGGGTGGTTCCGAGGATTTCGGCTTTTATTCGAGTCGTTTCGTCTTCCTTTCGGCGATGGATCCTGCGTCTACTGGAGGTCTGCAGCGGACAGCTCTGCAGCTAGCTCTTCACTTTGATCCGCCTTTTTTCTCGGAATTTCACCACGTACGCGCAATGCCGCGTTTCGACGGATAAAATTAAAGCACTGCGCTTTAAGCGCTAAATCGAAAAATCGTAATTTGACGGTGAACGGTGCATTTGTAAGCATTTTCACGTGTCGAGTATTTGTATTGCAATAATTTGCATATAAATAAAAAATGAGAGAGGAATATGAACACGATTTTTCTTTTTTACGCCGCGATATTGTTATTTTAACTCTCGCAAGGAAAAGAAACTCTTTCGGTGTATTTTCAGCTTATTGCAATATATAAATGACACAGCACACACACAAGTGACACAATATAATCTGCGCGTTAAATAGATAATAATACGTGAATGTGCCTATACAAGTGTGTTTTTCGAATCTATTCCGAAGATACGACGCATTTTCAAGAACGTTGATGTCACAAAGCAAAGTCTAGGCGCGTATATATTCGACAAATAATAAACTTTACGTCGTGATGTCACCTGTTATTTTTTTTTTTTTTTTAATTTTTTTATCACCAAGTCTCTACATTTATCTATTACGCGTAAAGCATAAAAATTGAATCTTACGCTCTCTCATCAGAGAGAGAGAGACAAATGTGCGCAATATATGACTGAAAACTTTTTATCGGATGTAAAACTTTTGCTATTTTAAAACCTCACGCGATTTCTGTTGTTTTTGCAGACAAACGACTCGTCATCTCGTCAGACGTCAACCGCGAAGACGTCGGGCGATAAAAGTAAAGCGCGCATGTGTTGATAAGAGACGATGTTTTCGTTGAATTAAATACGCACGCGACGAGAAAAGAATGAATGATTCTTATTTCCGCACATCGCCTGATTTTGTTATGTCTAATTTGTCTTATCGGGCGTGTGCGCACACGCGCGTAATTCAGAGAGTGAACCATATATTCCAAGTTATCTCTTCTTAGAAATTCTCTCCGCTCTGCGTTGTGAGCAATAAAGTGACTTTCGTGTTACTTCAAATTGCGAAATAACGCATGAGGCTTTATATTATGCTTCGTCTCTACAATTTAGAAAAATAATTTTTAATGTATCGCGATATATTATAGCTATATTTTATATAAGTTTGTTTTGAAACAATTCTCTTGAGTGAGAAGAAAGAGAGAGAGAGAGAGAGAGAGAGAGAGAGAGAGCGCAAATTTTTATACTTATTATTGAGTAAATAATATTTTGTAATATGATAGAAACATTACGTAGCAAATTTATCTACATATATACGCGCGCGCGTTTTTACTGAGACAAGAAAATCATCTTCGGACCGTATCTCTTCAAAGACGCTCTTCTGGAGCTTTACGCGTAATTTTTGCAGACGAGATCACGGTCGTCGCCGCTGCTTCTCTCCGACCGTCGTCGGACCGATGTGTAAGCGCGGCGGCCGGCAGAAGTCGACCGAGAGATAAGATCTCTCCTCGTCGTGTCCCTTAGATTAAGGCGGCTGTAAAGGGAGGCAAACGAGAGGCGGTGTTAACTTCTTGTTTCACGGCCGAGGCACGGAAATAGTGAGTCATTCCGACGCGCGCTGCATCGTCGCGCCGAGAGAGAACTTTGCCGGAGGACTACGGTTTTCACGTAATTCGCGACAAAGAGGGAGGGAGTAGGATAGTATTCATCGCGCCTCGGGGGTTTCGCGAGAGGAGGCAGGACGAGAGCCGGACAGTGGCGCGGGGTCGTAAAAAGTTTCTCGCGCGCTCGAATGAGATTGGGTCGAGTGTGTGTTCACGACGGCGGTGGCGGCGACGACGACGACGACACCGCGTTGATTTTGTCGCGGCTGCTCGTTAAAACGCGAAAAAAAGAAGAAACCGCGATGCAGAAAGATGAGAGAAAGGACACAACACTACGTAGAGAAGGCAACGTCTCGTCCTTGCGAGTTATGATTATTGCCGCACGGTCGCGACTTTACAACCGGCTGTGTTACTCGTGGAAGCAATTGCATGCGCGTACCTTTCCATCTCCAGGACATCCTTTCTTTATTCTCTTATTTTCTCAGCGTTATAGGAATTACGTTGAAAGAGTTTATTGTCGATCGTCCAAAACACACGCTGATATTAATTTGTTAACAGTCTAAAATGCTTTTTGACCAATGCTCTTTTGCTCACCACCATATAAATGCACATCGGCGAGACAGCAATATATGTGTTACAAATGTGTAGTACATGTTTTTCACATATGATCTTTTTGTTCTCGACGCGCTTCTTCGTGCAACATCGCGCGTCGAATTAACGCGCACACGCCTGTGTGTTGAGCGATTTACGCGGGGAGCAATGAAAACGGCGGATGGGGTCGCAAAAGCAGAGGTATTTTGCTCTCGCGCAACAGTCGCGCGCCCCATTCACCAATCCCCCCTATAATTCTGCAGGCTACTGGCATTCGTTGCTCTCTTCGTAAATCGCTCAACACACAGACTACACCGAGGCGATACAATATTTCTCGTTGCTGTGTGTCGCGATGCCGCAGCGCGCCGCCGCTACGCTGGCCGCGAATGACATCGGTCGCTTCGGTACGATACCAATAAATACGGACTTTGCGAGAACGACGGCGGCGCGGCTCGGTCTCGCTGGCGGTATCTCCGAACGGCTTAATGGCGCTGTTAACTGCCGTATTATTTAACGTGGATTTATGCATCGGAGCAGGCCGATTAAAACGCCACTGCGGTTAGCGAAGGATGGCTGCCGCGCTTGAGAGAGACGGTGAGGAGAAGAGAGGAGAAGGAATGTAGGGATAGGATGCACAGACGTTGGTCGCCGTATCTCGTGCTCTTAATCCCTCGTTATAGCTCGCTCTGATAAACAGCCGCTCCCGGTGGCGAGAAGAGTTCGTCGCGCCGGCGGTGAAAAATGCGGTAAACGATTACGACGACGTTACCTTCGGCGTCGTGCGAACTTCGTCGTGATTCAACTTAATGCGTCGGGTAGGAGGTAGGTCTTTCTCCCTTTTGTCGCGATTGAAGCGTCCCGGTGCGTACAACACGTACGCCGTAAACGTCCGCTTTCTTCGGACTTATGAAAAAAAATCGCGAGAAAGTTCATGTGTCGCAAATCTACGATGCGACATAAAAAACATGAAAATCGCGTTCTTTGTGTTTAATATTTATAAAGAGCTTTTTCTTTTTGTTTTATTAAAATGAAAGGAATAATTGAAAAAAATAAGCTTCTTACAGTCCTCTCGTAAGTATAACAATTCGCTCTGCAACGTGAAAGATTGAGCGATGCGTAAATTTTGTATTTCCCGGAGATTGCAACCGTTGCATTCAGCGCGGAAGTGTGCGCGAGAATCGCGCTTAAGTCGGGTCGGGAGTTTTCCAGGACGAAGAAGAGAGAGAAATCCCTGGCACGCGGAGAAACGGAATAATTCTACGCGTTCGCGGTGCATACGCGAGTGGCTGTCGACAGGGGTGTTGGGAGGGATAACGAGAGAGAGAGAGAGAGAGAGAGAGAAAGAGAGAAAGAGAGAGACAGTCGAAGGGAAAATGAGAGGGGAAAGGGAAACGCGGTGGTTGGAGCGGCGGTCTCGTACATCATCCAACGTCACGATCGCTGCCAATGGGATCTTGGATATCAGGTGATGCTATTGGGGATTTGCATCTCCTGGTCGCACCGAATGCATGAGAGAGGCGAGGTAGCTCTCTCGTCCGTGAGTCGGTTGGCGCGACGAGAACGATGGGAAATCCGGTTGTGCATATATATATATGTGTGTGTATATATATATATATATATATATATATATATATATGCGAATAAGACGAGGACGCAGACAGTGCGCATATGGGGTGCTTCGAAATTAAGCTATTACGGGGTCAAATTCTTTAGTAAATTTTCTTTGACAGATTTTCGCCGAGATAGATCATGTGATATGTACGATAGAAATAGAACACGCGCTGCGTATTTAATTGTAGAAAATAATACAATTAGCAACAAAATATATCAACAAAATAAATCTTTTCGATATTTTTATAGATTTTGTAAAAAGTTCCAATTTGTTATTTTGAAATGTGTGGAAAGGTTTGCAACAAAATCTCATCGAAAGCTTGACAAAATTGATGGCGCGTGCCGACAATTAATATGAGCGATGAGCGAGCAAAATTTTCTTTTGCTGTCAAGAGATCATCTGCAAATTTGTCACAGTAATTCACGGCGTTTGATAGGCATTTAATTCAGGACCACCCTGTAGTTCTCGCGACGAGCACGAGAAAGAGACACAAGTAGATAGCTAGATAGTGGAAACGGGAGAAACGAAGAGAAACGGAACATGGTCGATGTGTCTAGCTAGCGCAACCCGGCTGACTGGCTGGCTGGTTCGAGTAGTAGCTAGCTAGCTGGCTGGCTGGCTGGCTGGCTGGCTGGTTCGGCTGACTGGATCAACCGGGGACCGTCTAGCTCGCGTCTACCCCGCCAGCCCGGCATTATCTATACGTCTAGACACCCCTGCGCCACCGAGAGAAGACCATAGCGGTTTGGCGCTCCGCTTGTAATTTACAGCGCGCTCCGCTGTGTCTCTACACCCACGAACTCTCTCGCTTCATCCCTCTCTCTTTTCCTCCCTTGCCATCATTCTCTCTCTTTCTCTCTCTTTCACTCCTGACGGAGCAGCTAAGATCGCGCCTCGTATGTACTTTCTCGCACTTGAGTTTTTCCGCGTGCCCTCACCGTTTCCTTCTTTCCTCCTCCCTGCCCCCCTCCCCGTCTGACGCCCCTTCATTTTTCTGCCATCCGATACCGGCTCGAGTGACTTGGGAGATCGGAAGTTCACCGACGCTATCGTAAATCTCGCATCTAAATTGCAAGATCGGTTTTCTTATCATGTAAAACGCGAAACGCAACGAGAACGGGATAATTTAGTGATGTAACACTCAAATTGTTATTTTGAAATACTCGTAAATTTACGATTATTTATTTAAGGTGTATAAAATCGCAGGCATTAATTTAATTAAAAACGGATAGACAGAGAGAAAGTTACCATCAAGTCTTTAGTTAGGGAACACGTGTCTAATTATAAACCTTCTGTTTACAAAAATTTTTCATCGGATAATTAAATTTTCAATGTAACGTAATTAATTTCCTCGCCGATTTAAATAACTCGCATAGAAACGATAAAACGTGACAACTGGCGCAAACCTCATCCGCGATAAAATATAATACACATTTGCGACTCGCTCTCGCCCCCATGATCGATGGACGTTATATATTTGATCAGCTCTGTAACGAAAGGGTTAATACGTGCTGATACGCGAAAATATATTCGCAAATTGGTAGAATGCTTTGCACGTGATTTCGTTCTCTCTCCGTTCGGAATTTTTCCCTTCCCGAGTCAGACTTTTTTTATATGACTATTCTATAGCTGTGTTAAAGAGAAAGCTCTGTTAATCCCCCGGGCACTAGATAAAAACAAACTCCACTCGAAGCACGAAATATGCGTCTGCGGGGCCGAGAAGCAAAGCAAAGTTTCCAATCGATTCTCCGCTAAATAAGCGGCGCGGTAAGCGCTTTAATTTAGGATTGTCGGTATCGGCTCGCGTTTCGCCGAAACAATCGTGACTCCCGCAGAAGATTCTGTTGTTTTTCACACGCAGTGCGTGTTGTTTTTTCAAGATTTTATTCGAACAGATAAATCGATACAAGGTTATCGCTATTTTGACACACAACTCGCGATGTTTTTTTTTACGGATTTAAACTAAACGAATAATACATCGCGCGAAATGAATATAGCACACTACTACATGCTGTTTTTTTTTTTTTTTTTTACTTTTTTAGATTTATATGTTCAAATTTATAATCCAAAAGACACATCTAAAAAAAATAATAATATTGCTCGAAAATTAAACAAAATATTCGAATATACGTTTCACGATGATTTTTTTCATATCGTCTTATTCATCATCCAGATCTCTCTCATTCGAATTCCACGCGAGAATCTTGTCGCTTTGCATTCCTAACATCACTGAAGCGGCGAACTACTCGGATAGTAGTTATGCCAGAATGACAGGTGGATACGGCGACGAACTTTCGAATTTCGGAACGGCGGGTGGGAGACGGAATGGCGCGGGGATTTTCTCAGGGATATAGATCGAGCAGCTATGCAGATTGCGACGAAGATAGATAGATAGATAAACGGGAGCAGACCGAGACACGGAGAGCGCGAAAAGACGCGAGACAGAGGGAGGAGAGAGAGAGAAAGAGAGAATAGCGACAGTGATGAAGACGCAGACGATGACGTCGAAGTTAGGAGTTGAACGGGCTGACGCTTTAAGCGATGCAAGCTACAGACATTCCAAATAGCAGTGTCGAACGTAGATTAATCGTAATCTGGGTACATTGCACTTTGCAGCGTCTTTCTCTCTCTCTCTAATGCTTTTCTTTTTTCTTTAAAAATGTTTAACAATATCAATAAATATTCTCTTCTCTTTCTTACGTCCTGCACAATTTTTTATCTAAATATTGACGGCCAATGCTGATAAATCTACAGATTCCATTTATCGGATAGATCTTCTGCGATTAATCTTTAACATTAATCTTTTACATGTTCTCTCGAAAAAAACAGATTTCTCATTTGTCGTGTAATTTCACGAGAGCAATAGGAAAACTTCTCGTTTCTTGCGAAGAGATCAAAAGAACTTCATTACTATCATACGTCGCGATAACTATAGTAACAGGTCGAGATTATCGAACAAACCGCGCACACAGTACGCTTCTTACAGACAAGCGTTCATTATTGAAGATCCCGTTCCCGCGAAAACATATCCATAATGTCTGACGAAAAACAAGACAAACAGATCGTAGTGGTTGATAGATTAGTCCCCGTGAAACTCGACAAAAGCAAAGTGATCGCTGATAATATTCGGTATAATAAAAAACGACTTTGCGTTTTGCACATACATATACGATACATTGATGCGAGTAGTTCGTTGATTTTGTTTCTAGTAAGGAGGTGAATTTTCTCGAGGATGCGTCACGTCGATCGTGTGTGCGGAAATACCGACATTTAACCGGACAATTTTTCCACGAGGTAAGGACTCAAAAAATCGCGAACTACGTGCGTACGACGAGAAAACGCGAGAGAACGGTGTAAAGAAAAAAAAAAAAGAAGAAAGAGAACGCGCAAACCGCAGACGAATTTTAAATGTGTGTTTTTGCGGGTGTCACTGACCGTAGGTGTTGGCGGAGGAATGCAGAAAAGCGGGACTTCCGGTGGACACTTTCGAGCGTGATCCGCCGGAAGACGCGGTCGAACGTTCGCCGATTCCTTTGAAACCCTCGCCGGCATTCCCGAGAACTACGTCCGCCGAGATCGGCCATCGATCCTCCCGCGCGGAATACAGTCTGGAATTCGTGGGTCGTTTGTACGTCTCGCCAAAGTGGACGATTGAACCCCCCACGGACACTCCGGAATTGCACGCGACGCAACAAAGATTTCTCTTTCTGGGTTGAAGTCTCTCGGTGATACAAAAAGTGGAAAAATATAATAGAGATAAAAAAAAAACTGATGCGTCACATCAGACGATGTATAGATGTTTGTGTCGTCGATAGCACAGATAAATCGGATTTAATAGCGATTTTTCTAAACACGGTGAACGTGTTATGTTATCATAAAAATGGCAAGTGTCCTTTACAAAATGATGCTCATTTCATCCCGTCCTGTCACCAATTGCCATTTTTTATATTTAGACACATTCCTAATGGTCATTTTATATATTATTGAATTCTATCTATCAAAGAAGTAACAGTGCTTATGTGTATCCGATAGTGACCTAACTTTACCGTACATATTTCGCGTAATGAGAGAGGCGACGCTGTAATATATAGTTGCATATCGACATGATCGAATGATTCTACTTGAGACAACATTAATTCGAGCAGAAGTAATTATATATAATAATTATATACAAAAGTAATTCATATGCAACAAATAAAATGAATTATTACACGCGCGCAATTAATTGCAAGCAAATTATCTATCATCAGCATGTAGTTGTGAATAATTGAGTTGTTAATAATTTACCTTTTGTATCTTCGACGCACTTGGCTGAGAAAATAATACAAGATGTGGGATGCCGATGATTTGAATCGATAGATCAGAGCAGCGGATGATCACGGGTACCGTAAACGCTGACACTAAACACATTATCGTGGGGTTTACGATAAACCAACTCAACTTCGCAAAGAGAACACTGACGACACATAGTTTTATACGCGAACGTATTTTCGGAGAGTGACAATATCGCGAAAAATAATGCGGAAAAATTCAAAGCGACTCCGCAGTCGCCGCGACGTGTACAGAACTACAATGGCTGCCGCAAGTTTCCTGTACGTCAAGAATCGCAATATCGAAGAGAGCGATATATCGATATTGCGAAGTATCGAGAAACTGTCGTCTATGGCGGTGTAATCTATTTCATCTAAAATTAACATTAAAAATTACTTTATTGAATAAAAAAATTGATGTTATCAATTATTAATCGATTTAATTATTAGACAAACATATTTATGTATATATAAACGAACATATTTATGTACACATAAATATGTTTGTCTAATAATTAGATTTATACTCTTAACAACTGTCAATTTATTGCATTTTTATGAGAGTATAACTGAAAATATGGCACAATTCCCATCAATTATAGAAAGTCCATTTTACATCTAGAATATATTTACAAGAGGTACTCGCAATAAACTATATTTACAATAATGGCCGAGGAGTTTTTTTTCGCAATATTTTAATTATTAGTTAGGGGGGTATTCGGGGACTATCATATATGAGATGCAATCCAAGCATCC